>CM057812.1:73133455-73358455 GCA_030067965.1 Latrodectus elegans | reverse complement strand
ATGCAGTATATGAAAAGAACTTTCCAATGACAATACGAGTTTCATGCAAAAATATTTACTTTGCAATTTTCTGCTGTTAAGATGTTGATTATGATCGGCCTAGTATAATATGTCTTAACTTGTATTTTTTTTTTTCTCATCGTCATTTTTTTTACTGATATTTTATGTGTTGTTTAATTTACTTTTATTTTCAAAATTTGGAAATAAATTTTAAAAGAAATATTAAACATAATGGCATACAGAAAAGAAACGGCTCAATATTTTTTATTCTTACATGTCACCACATCGAGTAAATATCTACTAATCATTTAGCCTGTACCAAAAATAAGAGTTGAAACTCCCACCGCTATTGATCAATATTTTTAAAAAGATTAAAATTCCCTATAAGCTAGGATTACATATTATTTCAATGGTTACAACTTCTAATAAAAGATAATAATTAAAACTGATTTCACCAGAGGTTGCATACAGTAATTAATTCTAAAATCTGACATATATGGTAATATATCGAATCTATTATTCCTCAGTCCTGAAAAATATTTCTTTTTTGGAAATTATTTCTCGGTAACACACAATAACACAGCTACAAGTATATTTATAGAATACAATGCTTCTAAATAATTAATTGACTAAAAATGGACTAAAAATTATTGCTGAATCTTTTAGATCTGTCAATGCTTAGAAATATTATTCTAATATTTTACAAATAAAAATATAAATGATTATTAAAAAAAGTATTTCATCATAGTTCTGTCAACGTCATTTTTAGTTAGGTTTTATGTTTCAAAATTCGAAATATAGCTTGTATGATATTTGTCCTAGCACCATAATGGTAAAATGGTAAAAGACCGTAATGTATTTTTACCATTATGGTTTTAGACCATAATGGTAAAAATACATTACGGTCTTTGATTTGGACAAATATTGACACTACCATTAAATGTTTAAATTAAGATAACATTTAACATTTATATTTGTGTTGATACAACATGTTAAATATAACATTTATTTCGTATTATTGGCATTGTTGGTGAAGCGCGGTGAACAAGAACGTGGAAACTAAGAAGAGGAATTCGTGATTAAATCATGATTCACACACAAAATTACAGAATTAGTGCTGTTGCTTAGCAACTTCAATTGGTTAACTAAAATAAATTACGTTTTTAAAAGCCATAACAAAGTACAAAAGACAATAATAAATTCACAAATGTTTAGGAAACTTAAGTATTATCAATAACACATTATTCAAAATAACATTATAGCAAATAAGGAAAATTGAATTTTATATCAATATTACCATGTATTTTGCACAAAACTTGAATAGATAAAATCTATAGCATAACTTGCATTAGAAAAATAGATAATGCAATAATAATTAAAGAATTTACATTTGTAAATAAAATTAATATGAGAATTTGAAGGAAATATGCAAACGAATCTGGTAATTACTAAGCACTAATTAATTGCATTCAAACGACGCAAAGTAAATTTTTCTTTTTTTTTCCAGGTTAATGTTTGTTTTTGGTCAAAACTGCTTATTAAATTTAAAAATAAAACCACTCTTGAAACTTAAAAGTATAATATAATGATTGTTTATAATTTCAAACAAGACATTTATTATTATTACCCTTTTTCTGAACACATTAACAGTAATCGTATGACAAAAACATTTTCCATTTTATTCTAGCCTAAAACTGTTGTATAATGACTCAATTTTATATTCTTTTCTAAGTGACAAAGAGAGGTTTCTACAAATGAAAAAAGAATTTCTATTATAATCACTCATTAGAATTCAAAGCATGCTTTCTCTTATAATTGCTTTGCAGAGACAGTCAAAAAATCTTTATTTTTTCACTGATCTAAATTACAGATCGCTTTATTATTTAGATTAAATTTTCTTTCACAAAAAAGTCTGTCCTTTTGACAAAAGTTTATGTTTTTTGTATTTGATTTATTTTTAATGAATTTTATTATAAATTCTGATTTTCTCTTTGATAATTATGATAATATTTATTATAATGCTTATAATATTGATTTGAAGAATATAATGGAATATTAGTTTATGTGATACATATATATATTACGCTCAATTATACTAAGAATTTTTATTTGCTTAAATTAAAAGTGTTTAGTTAAAATGTATTTAAATGAATTGATAAATGCATTAAAACTCATGTTTATTAATATCATTACAGATAAATCACACTGATCTCTCATCATAAGCTCTAATTAGCAACATCAATCTTAAATTTAAATAAAGATAGTAGCCGTGATAGCCTAGTGGTTAGGGTATCGACCTTCCATGCGGAAGGGTGGGGTTCGATTCCCAATGATGACAAAGACACACTGAGTACATGAGATATACGTGGTCGTTTAATCTGTGGAATTGAAAGTCCTGTGGTCGGTAGTTGAGCAGATACCATCTGTGCAATGGTCTAGAGAAATTTACTCCCTCTTCAGCTCAATGTCAAAATTAAGAGAGTAGATTCTGTGGTGCTGCCATCCATCGGAGGATTTGAAGAGCAAAAGTCGTACTTTCTCCTTTATGGTAATCTTATTAAAGAGAGGACGCCCGCAGTTGACTTAAATTCGCATAGCCGAAGCATAGAGAGCTTGGCTTGTTTAAGTATCATTAGTAACAGCAAATAAAGATAAATTTTTGTACATAATGTACTAAATATGAAATATATCTTTATAAAAATGCAATATAATTTCATTCGAAAAACATGACAACAAATTGATTTAGTTAAATCTTGAGATTTATCGAATAGCTAATTAATATTTTACTCAAAATTTTGAATCCTGTTCTAGCTATATGGTTAACAACTGAGCTTGCCGAAACTGTAAAAGAAAAGTAGGTAGGAACATTTAACGTCAATGAGCCCACTCAGAAACTGTCTGATCAAATCTAGAATGATCGAAGAAAATCAATTAATTTTTAATCTCTCTTTCTTTTTTTATCATAATCATAGGTTGCATTAACTTTGTTGGTAGAATTACCATGGCCAAACCTTAACATTTTCAAGTGGAAGGTCTTAGTTTCAATCACTTTTAACCCGAAGTGGATAATGGGTGTATGTTTTTGATTAAAAATCAAAATGAACCTGAGTTTTCAGCCTTCCATACATGTGAATGTATTTCATTGCATCTGGTAAATGCTACTAAAAGTTCAAATGCTGAGGATATGCTAATTGTCTGATAAAAGATTTCTTTTTGTTTTGTGCCAGATAGGCTGACAATATGGGGTGCGCTGTTCCACTTTTTCATACTGAACCATGTTTGGTGTGGAGTCCGACTGCTTCAGTACACACATGCCATAGGGATCGGTTTATAGGGTAGGCAACCATTCTCACCTCATTCATACTCAGAAAGGACAAAGACAGGATAGATAGAGAAAGTACATCCATGCATAAACCGGGATTCGAACCCAAAACTTCCCCATCCGCAGTCAGGCACTCTGGCCACTAGAAAATGAATGATTTATTTACTTAGTAAGCCGTTCAAAAGTATCCGTGAAATCAACTTCTTAAACATTATTCAAACAGGATAAAAAAAGTGATTTAACCTGTACATTGTCGAATAGCAATGATAATGATTAAATTTTAGACTCTCAGATAAGAATATTCTAGAAACTTAAATATTCCCTATGGAACCATGACAGTCTGTTAGTTATTTAGACTGAGTGAATAATTTGCTTTTGAATTTCCAAATTAAATAGAAAATATAGTAATATTTCTTAACTGTGAAAGGTCAGTACTCAGTAGGGGCTCATGTCCTAGTTTTGAAGAATTTAGAATCATGTTTAAGCAAGATTGTATTATCAATCGCATAAAAATTCAACGATAGAAGACTAAATTTTTTTCAGTCATATATAAAAAATGAAAGGTGGTCAGTGTCACTGTTTTCTAAGCATTTCATTAAAATAAGTTTACCATTAATGGATTGTTAGTAAATGCTAATGATTTCAGCACCAAAATTCCTTTTCTTTCACATTGGATTTATGTCGAAAACCCTACAAGAAAATTGACTACACCTAAAAATAAACATATTTTGTGAATTTGGTATATTTAATTAAATTTCTTTTGAATTTCTTAAATTTCCATAATTTGAAGAACTTTTCTATATTTCATTTCCACTTAAAGCAAGATGCTGACTCAAGACTTCCAAATATTTTTTCTTTCATTATGATATATAAGAGTGAATATCACGCACTTAGTTATGATTCTGATTCTTTGATTTAAAAAACATTACAGTTGAAAGTATTTTTGATTATCTATACAAAATATTAAAGCGGTAAATGTAAAAAAAATGACAAATTCAGTTAATTTGTATCATTGATTGCAAGCATATTTTTAAATTATATTATATATATATATATATATATATATATATATATATATATATATATATATATATATATATATATATATATATATATATATATAAATATATATATATATATATATAAATATATATATATATATATATATATATATATATATAAATATATATATACATATATATATATATATGTATGTACTTATTTATTTATAAGCTCTTCTTTTGCTTCCTGGCATCATGTGATAACGAAAGAAGAGCTTAAAACTCTTGTCATCTCAATGAAACGTCGATTTGAAGCTGTAATCAAAAATAAAGCTACTCTTCTAAGTACTGATTACTCACTGCAATCATCATTATCTAATGTATATTGATAACTATTATAGTTTAACTATTTTGTATTGCGAATAATTGAATTTTGTGATTTGTATTGAATTCAGTAATAAATTCTCCTTAAAATGATATATACAAGTTTGCATTTTATGAAACGTAACGCTTTCTATAAGCATGCAAAGTTCAAAAACATAAAATTTTCTAAAAGTATTTCCTAAAAAGTGTATATATATATATATATATATATATATATATATATACATATATATATATATATATATATATATATATATATATGTATATATATATATATATAAACACACACACACACACACACACACATATATATATATATATATATATATATATATATATACACACACATATATATATATATACACATATATATATATACTGCCAGAGTCAGTGATTCACTATGCATTTGCTTATAGACAGCATTTATTTCATATTTATACTCTATATTTTTAATTGCTAATAATTATTCATTATTTCGTTATTTAAAATTATATTTCTTTTAAATTAATAAAATAATAATTGTTTGTTTATAAATAAAGTATGTTATTTATAATCTTGTTTAACTTCTTTCATTAAATGTCACTAAACAAAACTCTGACTCTTAGTTTTAAATATTACAGTTTTTTTTAAAATCAGGTTCTGATCTTTTCTATCATTAAAAATATTTAAATAATTAATCAAATTACAAGTTAATTAACTGAGGAATTCTGTGCAGTATATAAAATATCGTATATTAATTGAATTAAGAATATAAATTGTAACAAACAAAATATTTTCTATCAAATAAATCCTTAAAAAAGTTATCCCTAACTATTCATGAGTGTAATTTGCAAACTGTAATTTCTAAAATATTATAATTTCTAAAATATTATAACATTCATTTTTTATTCATTTTTAGTATTCTAGTTTTTCAACTCGCATTTTTTCTCAATATCTTTGATTATATTGTGTTAAAAATAAATATTTTAAATAGACAAATACTTAATTTACAAAAAACATTTGTTATAAATTTCTATTTTTTATGAATTTCAGGATTTTTTAATTTGGCTAATTCAAGGTGTTTGAGAAATTGCAATGTTAGTTTTAAATATCATAATTTTTCAGTTCAGCTTATAATCATGTGGACCCTATTATAAATAATATATATCATATATATGTGGTTTATAGTTAAAATATTCACATAACATATTGTTATTAAGATTTTATTTAATAAAAATTAATATATATTTCTGGAACATAAGAACTATAAATACATAAATTTATAAGAATGATTAGGGAATTTAGCAATTTGTCAGTATTGAAAATAATAACAAACTATGAAATGCATGAGTGTGGGATTATTGTTAAATTTATAATTAATCTTTTTCCCTTGAATAATTTAAAATTCTGAAATATAATAACTAAATATACGAAGAACAAAAAATGAGGATTAATCATTTATACATACTAAGTAAAATTTAAGTATATATATTTTCTAATTCAAGTCATTATATTTACTGTAAATTTTTAATTTCAATTATACAATTTTATTTTTTTTTATATACAATAATTCTCCAGAGTCGTCTGACGACTCTAGAGAAGATTGGTCATTCAAAGACAAGAATCCCAACAAAGCATATCATTCTTAATACAGAAACAATGTATTTTTGCAAACATTTTCTCCATTTTTAATTTTTCTTTTGGAATTCATTACCTTTTTGAATGTGGATTAAAGTAAAATTTGTAATGAAGAGGTATTAAGTGAAATTCTTGAGACTATAATAAATGCATAGGTATCGAGTGCAAGGATTATTGGCAAAAAAATAGTTGAGAAACTCGCCTGAGGTATTTATTTAATGAAAAAAACTGTAAAAATGTTGTTATATGTTGTCCAAAGAAAAGTTGTGATACCTATTATAAGAACGAGAAATGCGTAACAGAATGTTTCAAATTTTGATAGAAGTTGAATTGTAGCCTATAGAGCTACAATTCAACTTTATTAGTTTCATAACATTCCTACTATCCCGGGTGTTTGTCTGCAAAATAAGGAATCAATTAGTTAAGGTTAGTCATATAAAGTGGCTTGGTTCATTGGATCTTAATAGACTAACAGACTAAATTACACAAACATGTTATTTGCATTATATTAAGTGATCCTTCTGCTGGGTCACTAGTAGTGACTAAAGAAATAAAATTGTTCCATGACGACAAGTATCTACACAAACAATTCAGTGACGTACGCAGCAATATAGACTGTTATTCTTTTTACCATGACTTTGACTATACTGTAGTTACATCACAGTCAAACTAGCTTTTAATAATGAGATTGAAGTTTAGACTTGGAAAGAGAATGACGTGATGACAGACAAATCCCAGTTCGGTTTAAGATATTATTACAGCATATTGTTTGGCAGCCTCGTGGATAATGCATTCTGCCAGAGTACTTCATATATTGTCATACTGGCTTATCACTTACAGTAATGTCATTCGATGCATATATAAGAGAAGTGTAAAATCATCATTAGAAGGATAATGTTGAAAAGAAAGGATGCTAAAGAATGGTAACCATTAGTGTCAGTCATAAATAATTACATTCTTAAATAAATATTTTTGTTATTGATATGGGTTGGCATGTAAAAGATTTAGATTAAGTCTTTTTAATATGACTATGTATTCAGATATTCAAAAATAGAGGATGTCACTTATCATGATAAATATCTGACATTTCATAATTTAGAACGCTTATCTTTCGATAATATTTCTTTTTTAGTTTACCTTTATTAAATACGTGTTGTTACAATATTCGAAGTTTTTCCCAAGAATACTCTTGGAAAAATCTTCGTCATGACTTCCCATCATGACTAAAATTTAAGAATAAATAAATAATTCAATGCAAAAATTAAAAAAAGCCTATTTCACTGTTTTAAAAGTGTTTGGAGCTCCAAATTTCCAAAAAATTTGAGAAAATTGAACAGTAAGGATTTTCTTCCTTTTCAATGAGATTCGAAAAACTGGAAGTTCAAGCGAACCCATTGGGGATCATCAATGAGTAATAAGCATTTACTGTACTTTACATAATTTGAGAGCCTCCCGCCGAGTTCTTCGCAATTTATGGGAATTTTTAACTATTTTTTTTGGGAGGCTCAATCATTGAATAGTCTTCTGACTGGAAACCAAATATGCTTAAAAATAACTATTTACCGACTATTCCGCAAAATGGCGGATTTTATAACGGAAAGGGACACGGACCTTTACGACTAATTTTGAGTGATAGTCATGGCAAATATTTTAAGTATAAAGGAGTGTGAATAACTGTCCTATGACAGGGAATTGTAGTTTATTACTTTTTCCGGCCTGCAGATTCGTGTTATGTGGGTTTTAAAAGGTGGCCAAGAAGGACTGTGGCAATGAATGTGATTTTTCACATAATATTTAAGTATGAAAGTGGCAACAAATGTGTAGTCCTAATTCAAAAACTTTTTCCTGTTAATCTTTAAGGCAATGAATGTGGGATCTATTGCGGAAGTTCCCCGTTTTAGTGACAGAGTGAGTGCTTGATTTAAAGTACTGTTAATAAAGGAATTGTTGTGTGAATGGTACGTATTAGTGTAATGCGACATGTGTCAATACACCGCACAAAAAAGGAATATAAGATTGAGGGAGACGTCCAACTGTCAATGCAAAAGTGGAAGTGGAGCGTGTGGTCTGGTTTAAATGCCAAAGTGGGTAAGTACCAGTCTTGGGAGTCCAGGGTTAGTGCCCTGCCCTTGGTCAGAGGAAATTCTGCTGACCACCGTGACATGGAAAACAGTAGCTGCTCGGTGACGACGTGACTGTTTTTGGTCGTGCTAATGAGAAACGACCCCGCAATGCTAACAAATCTGAGTCTTATACGTTGGAAAAGAGAATAATTATACATTTGAATATGCTAACTAAGGATCATAAGAAGGTAAATATTACTGAGGGAAGGAAATGTTAAAACGATTTCAGACATCAAATAAAGAGAAAAAAATTTGACGAACAGCGAACATTATTGATGATCATGAATTGTTAAGCGAAATTTAAATAAACCCTATTGCTATTTTGATGGATGCAGAATCTCTTATTAAAATAATAATTTGCTTATTTTGCTATGTGTCAAGATAATCAAATAGACAATACTATATATTTTAATCACTTGTTTGTATAAATCTCAGATATTTCTTTTTCCAACTACCGACAAATTACATTATTACATTTATGTATAGTTAAGATTCGTAGTTCTACCCTTTATATAAAACCTTACGAATTCTCATTTAACAGGATTGTTTTTTTACAGGTGGAATCGTTTATATAGATAAAAAGTTCGACCGCTTTCTCGCCAACATGTTCTTGAGATATCTAATAGAAAGTTTACTGAGTGAATTGCTTGTCATCTACATCTATCAATGTGCTGTAACATCGTGCTGAAGTTGAATGAGCATTATTTGATTCATATTTGAAATTTTGATTATTTTATTCAATGTTCAGGCGTATAAAAGCAGTTATTAATATTAAAGGTAGTTTTGATCGAAGTTTTATACGTCTTGCTTTCATTTTTCTATTATTTATAGAGAGTATATTATTATTATAAATAAAATTAAAGTTAAACTGAGGTTCAATTCATTAAAGTTAAACTAATTAAATTCAAAGCTATTAAAAGATAAAGTTACTTAAAAAAATTTAAGAATATAACATTATTTTAACTATCATTTAACGTCGTTAATTTTTCTGAGTCGAATAAGATAGAGTAATCGAATTTTTCTTTCTTTATAGAAACAACTTTTTGCGTTTCCCAGATACAGACGATGAAATTTCATAAAAGGAATATCTTTTTATGTTATGTAAGTGTCCAAGCATGCAATTCTTGTCATAACCTAGAAAGAAAATGCCTGGAATAGAGACATTGAAGGAGAATAGTATTCAAAGAGCAATCTTTTAATATATATATATATATATATATAATATATATTAAAAGATATATATATATATATATAATCTTATATATATATATATATATATATATATATATATATATATATATATATATATATATATATATATATAATATTGTAAATAGATGTCGCTAGTTGACAGCAAGCATCGCGTATGATTCCAGACAACAAAGAGTTAGTGTTACAGGGAATAAGAGAGACTTGCTTATGTACTGCGGAAGCGAGTAGGTGCTCTTCCGATAATTGTTTGATATGATATTGTTACCAGTGCGGATAGGATAGCAAAATAGCTTGGTCTTTTCTAAATCTTATGGTTTGTCCAATATTTGTAAAATTAAAGTGTGTCCGTTTTTTAAAACTGTGTTTTGTTTATAAACCTCAATAACACTCTATAGTTTAATGGGAGCTCGACAGGGATTAAAATTAGTTGTGATTGAGTTAACAGTACTGTGGATAGAAATAATGTGTCACTGAAGTTTCACTAATTTAGTTAAAATCCGAATTCGAAGTCTACAACCTCAGGTTACCAGCAACAATTGAGGTAAAGTACTCTTATCTGTTTTTATTGTGATTCATTGTTCTTTTCCTTAAAAAAAGAACTTACTTAATAAAATAAAGAAAAAAGAGCTAAAAATTACTGAAGAAGAATTAGGTTTAAATGTTCCAGTGGAAGCTAAAGTTATAGAGATTAAAACTGTTATTGAAAGCTCTGATATTTTGAAACTGATATAGAATTTGTAAAAATGTATAGTTAAATTGATCACAGAAGATCAAAAGAATAAATTAGATGAACAATTTCAAATCGAGTTAGCAAGAATTAAATTAGCTCAAATCGAAAAAGAAATTAAGATACAAAACTAAAGCAGTTATCAGTTAGTGAAAATGTAAATAATGCAGAGAACAATTTTGAATGGCTACAGAAAACATAGAAAACTATATAAAAAGTGTTAAAACTCTCAGCATATTTTTTATTTTTAATTTGATTATTATTCTATTTATTTTGAAAAAAAACGTAGGCAGATCTTCTGTAAGTCCAGAAGCTCTTCCTATGTTTTTTCAATCCCTTTAAAAAGCTTATAAATCAAAACAATGTTCCATTTAAATTAAAATCGGAAATATTGATGAATTTGTCAGGTTATAAATGTAACAATATTTTGGTTTATGCTAATGAAATGGAAATTTCTAACTATGATGAATTAAAAGTATTAATTTTAAAAGAATTTCAACTTACATCACGTGAGTACTTACGTAATTTTAAATATGCGGGAAAATATTCAACTGAATCCCATGTGCAGTTTTCTTCACGGTTTAACGCAACTTTCGGTTATTATTGCAGACAAAGGGAGTTTAATGATTTTAAAAAATTGATGTAATCTTATGGTTTCCAATAAACTATATGAAACTATATGCTTAAACTATATGATAAATTATATATTTTTATGAAACTCACCACAGAAAAAAATGACACTAACAATAAAGTTTATCGTTTTTATGAATAATAAAAACGAACTTTCATAATTTTTGGCAAAAATGTCAGCTATTATTTTTTGATAGAAAAAAAACAGGTATATTTGAGTGAAAGAAAAGATGCAAACATGTCACTTTCGTAACTACGCGTGTAGTTTTTGTTAGCAGAGTCATTGACAATAGACAATGACTTTTCTTAACGAGCCAAATGACTTTTCTTAGACTACAATGTCTAAGAAAAGTCATTGCCTCGTTCGTTAAGATGGAGTGGTGGTTGATCGGATGAATTCAAATGATGATGTCTTAGGCTGACACTGATAAGTACCTTAAGTGTTTCTCAGTCTGGCCCACCGTACCTGGGATCAATATAAAATAGAAACTTCTACATCCAAAAGACCGACCATGTTCCAGACGAACCACGAGTAACAACACCTGAAGAAAACCGTTTTATAAATATTTCGGAACGAAAGAGATTGATTGGTTGGTTGGGTATTATGGCGCAAGGTCCAAAATTGGACATGCTACGCCAACGGAACGAAAGAGAAGTTGCATTTCTGTGACGCAACTTTTGCAGACTACTCTACAGCATCTGGGAAAAAATTATTAGTTTGTAGCTTGGGAAGGCATCTTCACCATTACAGATGAAGAAAGTTAGTGACCAGTTGTGCGTAACCTCCTCACCAGGAGGCAGAGAATGGCCTCTTTATTTTTAGCAAGAGAACACGTTTATTTGGATCAGACAGTAATGGGATTCTGTAATTTTAAAGACAACTCCAGATTCAGATGGAAGATTGATTCAGGTAGTGTGCTAATCTAGGGAAAACAAAACTCCAGATTCCATTAATTTAGCACGGTGGAAAGAAATGGATACCGTGGTAATGAAATAATGGTTTTAGCATATATCTCACTCTTAGGTCGCACTGACTTGCGTATCTTCCAAAGAGAAACTGTGACTGTGTGAGTTTTGAGATAAGATTCTTAATCCATATGTCCATCTATATCATGTGTAATTGGCAATGATTTCACTCTTTTGAATGATAAAGCCTGACCTTATCGAGCTGTAATTTTTGAAGAATATTTTTAGGGTTTGGATAGAATGGAGTGACCAGCTCAATCTCTTGACTGGAAGCCCATAGAGAATATCTGGAACTATCTTTGTAGATAAATTGCAGCTTTAAATTTTGCTCCAAGGTTTATAGAAGAGTTGGATTACACATGACTCCGTGTCTGGTCTTCACTTCCTATTTTGGTTGACAACTTAATTGATCACATGGAGAGTCCATAGTGCCAATGCATTCCAGCTAAGAGTGGGTATATCTGACAATAAGATTTAGTTTTTTTATGTATCACTGACATTTTACAACAAGAAATCGGGAATATTCGTCTTTGCCAAATGCCAAAATATAGAAATTTTCAGAGAGATTGCATTTTTATTGCCATTTATTTATATGTTTTCTTATGTATATTTCTATGTTGTAGTCAATATATACCTGTATAGTGCATGTCATCCATTTATTTGGAAATTGGATCCAATAACGGAATATTCTTAAACTTTTGGCGATCAGTGTATATAGTTATTTATCATATTATATTCCATAACATATGTTTGATATAATAACTAAATTCACACTCACAATCTCGTTAAAATTACGTTTAAAACATTTCGAAAGAAGATTTTATTTATTTTCAAGATGATATAAAGGTGATCGTGGTTTCCACTGAAATTTCTGGATTTGATAGCAAATAATGTTTAACCTTACTCTAATAAAGCAGATAATGAATTATAAAACTTCAGTACATCAATTCATCTCGGCAAAGAGTATCAATTAATTACCATGAATAACAAACTTTGAGTCTTAACTTTAATTATAATTATTTATCCCTCCAATGATGAAGTAATGATAATAAAAGAGTTCAATACTTTTAGTTAAAAACTCTTGAATTCAAATTAAAATTCCATTAGAAAATCAAGGTAGTCATTTTTTGTTTCACATTTTTTTCTTATTAAAAAATTCAGTTTTTAAAACGAAAATTAACTCAAGTTTTTAACTCACTTAAAATTAATTCAAGTTTTTAAAACCAAATAAATGCAAACCCATAAAATATTTTAATTTGATCTAAGTTATTTATATCATTCTTTATTACTGAGAGTAATAGTCTTTGCTATGTTTGAAAAGATATTTCTCGTTCATAAATGTCTTATACGCACAAAATTGAACATGATGTGAAAAATAATCTTTGTGTAAACCATGGGTTCCCAAACTTTTTTTTTTCTCGTGGACCACTTTCAAAGTTTTGCTATTTTCGGTAGACCTCCTGCTGCTACATTTCTACTGTATTCCCAAAACTCCTAAAAAATATCACTGATTCGAAAAGTGAATAAAATTTCGATAAGCATGCACCTTTCAACTACCAGCGTACTTCAGTATGTAGGAGCAGTCATTGGAAATCTTCACCATTTTCATCGCGCAACAGTGCAAATAAACAGGTATTTAAAGCATTGCTTCTTATTTTATTAACTCCGTTTATCACAAAATGAAGCGATTTGGTGCAATCTATCACTCAAATGTTTGGCTGCAAGGTGTTGTCGATGGATAACACAGTGAATTGCAATTAGTCCTGGTATTATTCTTTTAAGATGGCTTATAAGCCCACCGAACATGGCAGGAGCTCCATCTGCTTCTACCAAAATAATGCTTATAAATGGAATAGATTTTTTCTGTAAAAAATCACTCAGGATATAAAATATCGATTCACCTTTAGTGTCAGACTTCAAAGTTTTTACGAATAGCAGCTCTTCATGGATTTCTTCGTCCATAACAAATTGAGCATATGCCAATAATAATCCTTCATTACCAGGCAATGTAGACTCGTCCAATTGAATAGAAAAATGAGTGGTTTGCAGATAATTACACAAGAAGATTTCTATATCAGAGCTCATATCATTAAGACATCTTCGTACAATGATGTTACTTAAAGGAATTCTTTTGAGTACATCAAATGGAGGTATTGTGCAGAACAGTTTTTAAAATCTCTTCAATAGCAGGAAAAATTACCTCTTCTCCGATGTTGTGCGGTTTTCCAGATTTCGCTACAAGCAACGAAATATTGTAAGATGCCCGCAAGCCATCATCGTTACTTTGAGACGTTGAAGAAAACATATTAATTACGGCAAGTCTCTTTTCATATTTTTCCTTCAATGTTTGAAAGTATTTTAGATCTTTACCTATTTTATTTGAATTACACCTTCTTCGAACTTCGATGGTTTCATAGAATCGTTGCTCAGAGCTTTGTTCAATATAAGACACATGGGTAATCGTTTGTCTGCCGTTGATGGCAGACAAACGATTGCTCATGACGAAAGAAACCCAAATTTCAAATAATCAACACTGTACTGTCGACATTTCTTATTAGATTCAGCCATTTTTCATATCAGTTGTAACCTGTAAAAAAATTTTGTTTTTGAGATGATTTTACCAGAATATGGTTATTATATCACAACAGAATAGAATTATTGCAATAAAAAAATAACCGCGCAAACACCGCTCTTTTAACGAATCGCCATCGTCGCGTAAATAAATATTTTTAAACAAAAAATTACCTAGCTACCTAAAGTTTAATCTTCTCTGAACTTTTGTTTACTGAAGTTTCTCTGTACAGAAGTTTAGAAAAATCTCTAGTATTTAACTTTTACTACATAACTACCTATTACACTCAAATAGTAAAGCAAATATAATATGATTGATAAATTACAATATGCAATAAAAATGTGTAGTACAAATAGGTAAAAACTTACTTTTTCGGGAAATGCAAACACTGCCATCGATTCACTCACAGTCACACTTTCACGTTCAAAATCCCAGAAACAAATGAGTTACGTTTTGTTTTTGGCCTTCGTATTTATACTAATGTAGATTGCAAGCACAGCGCAAATCACATTTCATCCTTTTGCAGGTCTAAACAAGCATCCCGGGCGCACAGGCGACACTTTGAAAGTCTCGACATGTGGTGTACACTTGTATTATTATCTATTGTTCTATTTAATTCTGTGTTTGAACTGAGTCTCTAATATTTTTGAGTACCTACCTATTGAATGACGCTACCTGTCTACGTTGATATGTAAATCCAAGCCAAAATTTTTGTTCTTTATTAGGAAAACCAGAGCATATTTCGTGGACCCCCACCTACTACTTTTGAGCACTTGTTTTCTTTTAACGTTTATGTGGACCTCGTGTGGTCTCCTATGGACCCCTGGGGGTCCATCTTGAACCAATTTGGGAACATATAGTGTAAGCCATTGATATCGTTCCTATACGACTTCAGACTGTACTTAGAGAATAAAGATTTCAGTTTGTTAATAAGGGAATCATCATAAAATACTTCAACATTATCATAAGAATTACATGATAACTGAAGACATTTGTAATTTATTAGAATATCTGAAGCATGTTGTTTTTCAAAAAGTTTCTGTTATAAATAATTGACGATATTCACGTATGACAAAGAGGTAAAATCTGCAAAACTCTCAAGCAACCGTCCTGACAGACATGCTTACATAAAGCCAAAATGAAGCCTCCCTCTTTTAACAGTAGTTGGCATAGAACGTAAGATCTCCCTATCCTACAGATCTCGACCGTATATACAGAAAGACAGATAGAAAGATTGCCAGAGACACCTTTACTTTAATGAGTCCCATAAACATTTGTCATAATTATATTTTCTTCTAAAGTTTGCTCCGAAACAAAAATAAGTTATTTTTTCTATTTCAATTTCACTTAATTGGATTTCCAAATGGTATTTAAAAAATTTACATCCGATTACTTAAATCCATGATTCAATCAATGAAACATGGATTAAACTTTTCAAAATTTTTCAACAAGAAGCCAAATAGAAAAGGATTTGACTTCATGGAATTATATCATACTTTCTAAGGCTGCTTTTAGCTTTGGAACCAAAATGAAAAAATGAATAACTAATATCATATCTTTGGATGAGATTATAATCAATTTAATATATGAAGTCTGATATATAATCTTTGAGGTATACATCTTTTATTACAATTTTAATTGGGCGTAAGTTTATGAGCAATAACGAAAATTGTATTTACTGTGCCTAAATTTAATTCAATTGAAATCTTGAGAAATTTTCAAATGTAAATGTATTTTTGGTGATTTAATATTGTTAAGATAAATAAAATACAATTTTTTAAAATCAGAACTTTTAGAAAATTACTAAGACCAAAGCTCTTCCAAGTTTTTTTTTTAAATTGAAGTAGATAAAATACGATTACAAAACCATGAATTTGGCAATTGATTTAGAAATTTACTATAATTTATAATTACCAGGTACTAAATTGCTTTATCAACTGCCTAAATTATTTGAATTTGAAAAATTAACATAATTTAATATATAAAATCAGTAAATTTTGGAACTTACTAATTAATTACATATTGAAACATTCATTATCAAAAGGAATGTTCGCTAAATATCCTTACAATAAAGAGAGAGAGAGGGAATGACTATTCATATTAAAATTAATGAAGCAGCTATTTGGGCTTGACATTGAACTCCAATTATCCACACACATAATTATTGTTCATACTTCAAAGAGAAGATAACCTAATAAATATAGTAGTACATTCTATTATAGGTAAATATAAATTTACATATTTCAATTAACTCTGAACTATATATAATCTTGGATGATAAATTATTCAAACAGTATTTACATGAAGTAAACCTATCCCTCAAAACATTAGATAACTGAAAATAGATGTTCAAGTTAAATGGAGTGTGTATTAATCTAAATTACACGTGAAGTGTTAAGTAATATAAATGATTGAGGCATTGAAGGATTAAATAATATGTTAAATTTGACGAAAATTTTATATCACCTTTCTGTTAATATGTTGTTTAAATTATTTAATAGAAAAATGCAGAAATACTATAAGTTTTTAATAAATAATTTGCCAAAAATTACATCAAATTATAATTAAGTTATTGACTAAAACTTTAACTTTTCACAAGGGTTGATTTTTAACTATTTCTGTGGTATGTAGATTAAAATAAGGCGAATTGCATGAAATAGGTTTCAAAGTTTTTTTTCTAAGTTTAAGACCATTTGGTTAGTAAAATCTCCGATACATATTTTGATATTGATTTTTTTATTTATATTTGTTTTAGGCAGGATTTTATAATAAACTGTTTTTTACATAATATATTGAAAAAATATTTAATTAAAAACAATTAATTTTTAATTTAAGAAATGAACTAATAAATTTATATTTTTAATCTAAAATTCTTTTTCTTTATAAAAAAATGTTATTAAAAATTGCTAACATAATTGAGAATGTGATGGCAAGTAGAAGATATCCATCATGAAGCAATAAATTTTAATTTTAGCAATGCTCAATGCAGCAGAATGTTCTTTTATTGTGTGCCAGCTAGGCTGGCAACATGGGGTGCTGTACTCAACTTTTCCAACTGAACCATATTTTGGTGTGGAGTCCGACTTCCTCAGTACACACATGCCATAGGTACCCGTTTATAGGGTAGGCAACCATTCACACCTCATTCATACAAGGAAAAGACAAAGACAGGATAGATAGAGAGAAAAAGCACATCCATGCCTAAACCGGGATTCGAAACCAGGACCTTCTTGTCCCCAGACAGGCACGCTGACCACTAGACAAGACGGGTAGCGGCGGCAACAGAATGTCCTATAAGAGTAACAATTAAACAACAGGAAATAAATATACACCGTAATTTTTGTATATGTACATTTGATAAATACTTGGAAGATTTTCTGTACCTTCATTTTTGTTACTCCTGATTGTATGGTTGGCCACCATAATGTGTTCTCCTAGAAGACATTGCTGTTCATCACAGTTATTTATAATGATTTTCATTCGTATCTCTATCCATAACACAAAATATAATTCGATACCTCATTTATTTTCCTATCTTCATCAGCCAATCATTTATATATATTTGTCTTTTACTTGATATTATAGATATGTTTTCTGGAAAGTGTTAAATATGAAACAAAAATAAAATGGATCCGAAAAATGAAACACCTTATTTAGTAAAGTTTAAAAGCAATGACTTCATATTTAAAACACTTCTCTTAAATAAACTTAGAGTCAATTATAAAAAAAAATTATGTGTTAGAAATAACATTATTTAATAATATTTTAATGTAAATAAATTGAATTGTAAAATAAACTGCATGTTAATAAAACTGTCGATAGTTACACTATCAGGGCAAGCTTCTTTTTGAGCAAGGATACTTTTTCAGATTACGTATTTAATTTAAAAACATTGTATGGTTTTAATTGATTTCATAATAATTAAAACCATATATATTTGTTTCAGATATATTAAGATATGAATATTTTTCATTTAAAGTAAGATTCAAACAAATTATATTACAAAAAAAAAAAAAAAAAAAAAACCTTTCCGAAACAGACATTTGATCGAATACCATTCTGTAAACATTTCTTAAACACTCATTTGATTACGATTCTTTGTTACTCAACAAGACAGCAACAACTCTTATTGTACAAGAAAGAGTTTAAATTATTTTTTAACTTGCATTCTTGAACTTTTCATCTGTTTGGTGTTTAAAAATATTTATTCTAATGAAATAATTTCTAACTCAATATTTTAAACGCTAGAACTACCTTCATAAAAAAGAAGATACTTATTGAGGTTTTTATAAAAATCTTTTGTAACATTTTTCACTTGAGAACATTCAATCGCAATTTACTAGATCAACACTTCAAAAGAATAACACCGCTGTAGATCTTCAACAGTGGCTATAATTTAGCTTTTGTAATAAAAATGAATAAAAAATATTTTATATATGGAAATTGCGGTGAATTAGAATTTTTGAAAACAATTGAATGTTTTCATCGAAAAATTTAAATATACTAATGTTATCTGCAATTTGTTGATTAATTTATCCTCTTTAATCAGCTTTATTTTTCAGCAATAGTTTGAAATTTGAGGAATAAATATAAACAGAACCTAAAATATATAAATAAAATATAGAAAAAGGAACAATGTTTGTATTAACAAATAAATATAATAACAGGGGTGTTAAAAAGGTATAATGTTTTAGGAGAAATACTATATTGATAATATTTTAAAAAATAAGAAAAACATGGGATAAGTCATTGTATGAAGTGCAAAACTAAAATATGTGTCTAATTTGTTTTAAACAAAAGAATGAAAATTTTGAGAAACTATATGAAATTTATCTCGAAATATAATTTTAGTTAGAAGAAAATAATGAGTATTTAATAAAAATTTTAATTTGTTTCATTCTTAACAATAAATTTCATTTGTAAGATAATCACATTCTATCACTAATTATTTACAGATTTATGGCTAAAGTCTAAAACTTACAGTTTTAAATGCATAATCTTCTATAAAAAACATAAAATTTCGAAAACCTAGCATTATAAATGAAATTTAAAAAATTACATTTACAAAACACAATTGACAAACCGTCTTCCTTTGAATTTACCGTTCTTCCTTTGAAATGAATCTTACCTTACGAGAATCTGTGACACCACCTCGATCGTAATTGTCCTCGGAATGAATCCTCACCCATGTAATCTTGTGCAAGTGGCCACAGTACTTGAGTCACCATAGCTGTCATATCACTGAACGTCTTCAGAAATCTCATTAACTCTCTTCCATAGAACTATATTATTATTGTTCTTGTACATCTTGCGGTAGTCCATTCTGCGAAAGGTGATTACATTAATGTGACTGAACTGCGCAATATTAGTATTCAGAAGCATTGTAATGATATGATAATTATAATACCTGCATATGTTGTTTATATTTATTTGCTAAAAATTAATTTTGATTTAATTTTGAAGTAATATTACTTTTAAAAAAATGAGTGGCCACTAGATGGCAATGCTTAATATGTCATGTTAAGAGAGATGTAGAAGTAATTGAGAGAAGAGATGGTGTGAAGGAATTCACTATGAAGGAGCTACCTTAAAGATGTCTGTAAATAATCCAGTTTTTAAATAAACCGTTAAATATTAGTAAATATAAAAACTTCTTCCTTCCCCACCTAAGCTACGCACTCATCGTCTGACAAATAGAATGAAATCGATAACAAATCAGAAGAGGGATATAATTCGCGACGCTTGAGATTCGTGAATTTTAATTGTTTCGTTTTAAAATGTATATTAACATATAAAGTCACGTATTCTAATGTAGTGAACGAGATTTAAGAGTTATGTATATAAGTATGAAGTATTTTCTTAATTTCGTTTGCAAAAAGTAATTTCATTTTTAAAGAAACTATTATTTTCGTTTTTTGTGAAGTGAATGTAATAATTTCGATATTGATAAAGTATTTTTATGTATAAAGAAATTAAGTATTATAATTTGTAAAGTATGGCTTTTGGGGGGAAGGCTAAAAAAGTAGATTTAATAGAATTAGCAACAGAATTAGATCTTTCGGTACCTGAAGATGCTAAAATAATTGATTTGGAACGTATTATAACAGAACCAGAGACGTATGATGAAGAGTTTAGTAAGAGCTTATTAAGTCGGATTACTAAAGATCGAATTGCATCAGAAATAGCCCCAAAACGTTGGCTGACCGTGAGCTTGAACTTGAACGTTTTCGTATGGAAAATACAGTTCAAAATGTAAATATTTCAGATTGAATTAGCAACGATAAAAGTATAAACGTACTCAAAGATTTTCGAAAATTAATATGTGGATATAAAATCAAAGATGGGTTTATACATTTTTATTTAGTTTTATTTGAACGGCAAGCACAATGCATTAGGTTAAATGAAGAGTATCATGTGTCCTAATTATTGGGACTGCTCCCATATGGAATTAAGCAACTAATAGAGCGTGAAAACGTAGATAATGCAAATAATTATAAATATGTAATATCGTTATTGTATAAGAAATATAAGTTAAGTTCTGATAAGTTTAGATTTAAATTTTTAAATCTTGTTAAAAATCCAGAAAGTACATGGAAGGATTATTCATTCGAATTACAAAACTATTTTGAAGAATGGATAACGGGACTCGAGATTTCAGTTTTTAATAGCTTAAAAAATTTAATTATTACTGAACAATTATAGAAACAAGTAATTTCAACAACTCGGGAACATTTTGTGGATGAATGGCTTAAAATTAATTATCCAGACCAGTTAGCAGATAAATCGGATAATTATGATAATGTTCGATCTATTAACAAGTTTTAAATTAAGGAACTCATGGAATTATAATTCCCGTAATGATAAATTTCAGGTAGAAAAGAAATTATTTCCGTATAGTGAAAAGAAAAGTATTAATTGAAAAAAATTAGTGAGTTCGGATATTCGAAATGAAAAAGCGGAATTTAAATGTTTTAATTGTAATGATTGTGATCATATAGCTCGTGAATGCTCGGCGCCGAAGACTTTTGCTTACTGTAAGAAATATAGAAATCTAGGTCATTCTCAGAGAATGTGTAAATTTGAAACCGCTCAAAAGCGGCAGGGGAATAATTTATCTGCCGGTCAAAACAATTCGGATTCAAGTGCATCGTTAGCACCTGCGAACTACTTGAAAAATGCCCGTATTTATGGATATAAAGTAGTTGCATTGATTGATACAGGAAGCAGCTGTTGCCTCTTAAAAGAAAATAAAACAATAAAAATGAATCTGAATATGACCCCAGACAGCAGTAATTTATTCGGTTTTGGAAATCAAAATAATCCAGTAATTAAGGCTATTGGAGAAGCTGTAGTATATATTCGTGTAGATGATGTAGTTGGAAAACTTATTCCTTTATGCACAACTAGATTCTTTTGCTCAACAACTTTCACCAAAAATAGGCAAAACTAGATTGGGAAATTTCATCCCGTACACCATACTCCCCGAAGTTATCACCCTCAAACTAACTAGTGTCTCACGATGGAGCCCTGAACTACGGCTCCAGAAAGGAATTATAACGCATGCACACTTGGAAAAAGTAGTTGCAATAATTTGGCGGAATAAAATGTGAATATTTTGTTCAGACTTAGTTTTAGCAACCCTATGGTCTTCGATTTGCTTATTTATATTCCTATAACTTCTTGTGTACGAGTGAAAAGCTCTTAAGATAAAAAAGAATGGGCATTTATGTATTATCCTGTCGACCTTTCTCGCCTTAAGAATAAGCAGTAGAATTTTGTAAATATTAATAATTATTTTTTAAAATATGAAAGAAAGGTAGAATAGTTTACTTAGCACCATATAAAATACAAGTAGGTAAAAACTTTATTTTTATTTTATATATATATACGACATTTAATTTTCGCAGATATATTCTGCAAAATCTGCAAAAATAATAAATGTCATTACTGAGAATGATTTGGCACTATATATATATATATATATATATATATATATATATATATATATATATATATATATATATATATATATATATATATATATATATATATATATATATATATATATATATATATATATATATATATATATATATATATATAGTGCCAAATCGCCTCAGTAACGACATTTAATTTTTCGCAGATATATTCGATGTAATTACCAAAGAAGGATGGATTGCTCCATGCAAATTTACCATGCAATTGCTATTATCACATTTTCATTTGACATTTGTATTTTAATAAAGATAAAAATATGTGGGAATAAAATGCCATGGTTAAATTAATCTTACTAAATAAATTGTTTTTGGCACATTATCATGGTTTAATTATAAATTAATGTCTCAAGTTGTTTTTTTTCCAAAGGCACAATTTAAATTTTTGTCAATTCATATAAAAAATTATTTAAATTTTTTTGCGCGCATAACTTGTTTTAATAAGCTTTGGATGTAATATAAATTTCAATTAAAAAAAAAAAAACTGCAGAATTAAAAAAAAATGTGTCATTTATTGTGTACATAGTCTATTTTTTAAATAAAAAAATTCTAAATATATTTTACCTGCGATTTATCTTATAAGATAAATCACAAGCTGTAAATATGAACATACGGAGTTCAGTTTAAGAGTACGATTCATTTATTTGAAAAAAGAGTTTTTTAATTTTTAAAAATGTGAAAATTTATATGTAATTTATAAATTTCTTCACTTATAAGTATAAAAGATTTAAAGTCACTCAAAATTACATTTCCTTCTGATTTCTGTGTTTTAATAATTATAAATGGAAATAAAATACCATGTGTGGGTGTAAAAAATTTAAGGTGAAATCAAGTATATTTTTTCCTAAAATATACCAAACAAAATATGCATAAATTGTATGTCACTTTGCGATGCATAACAATTACCTGGTGTTATTATAAATTCGTTTTATTTTAAGCAGTCTTTTATATTTTTCAATTTATCGTGCTCAAATCACAAAACTATATTTTGCATTTGGTATAATTAGAAATATAATAGCTCAAATGATTTTTTTAAAATTTAATTAAAGTTTCTGTCCTGTTTGATTAAAAATTCTTTTTTTATTTTTATTTATTTATAAATTTTTTATTTGCATACATGAGTTGTTTTAAAAAAACTTCAATTAAAAAAATGCATAATTAAAATATTTTTTTATTGAATGTGTAGATCTTTTAAAATAAAAAGTCTACTGAGATAAATCGCAAGCTGCCACTATAATAAATATCTGTTATTTAATTCAAAATACAATTCATTTATTTTAAAAAAATAAGATTTTAGTTTTATAAATGATTAAATTTGTAAGATACAGAATTTAATAAATTTTCTCAGTTATATGTTCAAAAGATTTTAGAAGAAACTTAGTATTTTATACGAGGAAAATAGGATAAATTCTAGAAAGTTAAAAAAAAGGAGTAAAAATATATTAAATACAATAAAACTTACTAACGAGATAAATTTATCGCATTTTTTACATTGCCAAGTCAACGAATCATAGTCAAAATCTTCTGGAGTCGACGATCGAAGCTCTATCGTGAAACACTAGTCTCAAGCTATCGTTTATTTCTGTCCTTACAGAATTTTTTGAAAGGGAAAAAAGAATTCAAAAAAGAAGATATCAATAATTTTTCGGTTTCAATTTTTTGCATGAAAAGATAAAACAGTTTTCAAAAATGGGGTATAAAATTTGCCTTCACACTGGCAACAAGTTATTAAAAATAAGGGCAATTGTATTATTGAAAAAAGTTTATTCATACATTACAAAAAATTCGTATTTTGGTTTGTTTTTTTTTCATGTATTTTAGTTTGTTTTTTGCCAAATGGACGGATTTTTCCGAGAAGCTAATTCTTAGTTTCTAATTTTTACGATGAATAAATTTATTTTAATTTATAAATTATCAAATTTATTGAAAATCAAATGTTTCTGAAATTTTCCCCTTATTATATTAATATCCAAATCAACAGATTTTTATGCATGTAATTTCCATTATTTTGACTTTAAGTTGATATTAATTCTATTCATTTTAACGTTAACATTAATTCTGTTCAATAACGTAAGCAAAATTGCGTGAAAGAAATCTCTGTTAAAACGTTTAATTTTTATTGTAATTAAGAATTCAATTTAAAAATAATGTTCCTTTTGAAGTTGTTTTTCACTTTTTAAAAGTTAGTTTCTTCTTCTGCTTTTTCTTGTTTTTATTACGGTCTAACAACTATTATTAGGAATTGATCCTAAAGCTTTTATATTCAGACGATTCAGCTAAGAAGTCAATCTCTTCTTTCTCTATACTTTTGTGTTTCTTTAAAAAGTCTTCACACTCGAATGATTGTTAATTGTTTATTTATGAAGTTTTCTTAGAAATTTCTTTTCTGGAATTTCTTTTTTTTTCATGTTTGTTTTAGCTTTTGTTATTTTATTTAAACTTAAAATCATTCTAAATATAATTTTTTTCTATTCGCTTCTTTTGAACAAGAATTTTAAAATTTTATTTGGTGTATTATCTGGTATTTTGTTTATTATTTAAAAAGTAATATTTTCTACTAATCTTTTATTATCTCTTTAAAATTAATTATATAATTTTTTAGCATTTATTTCTCTTAAATAGGGTTCTGCCTCTTAAATACGATAATACTTTTTTTTCATATTTCTACTCTATCTACTTCATTTATCAGCTTATTAAGCACTTTACTTAAGCATCTTACATTTCAGTGTCAATTTCATAATTTTATCCCCTGTATTCTGCATCGTTGTAATCTTTGGGTGTTTTATATGTTAGTTGAATGCATTACGAATACATTGTGTTTCATCTTTCGGTTATTTACACAAATTATTTTGAAATGTGTGCACAACTTATTCAGAATGAAACAAGGAACTGCTGATAATATCAAGTGTTGTGTATGTAAAATATTAAAATATCGTTGAAAAAACACCATTCATATCAATCATCTATGCCATTCTCTGTCATCAATATTCTCTGACAAAAAAATACCATTCATATCAATCATCTGTGCCATTCTCTGTCATCAATATTCTCTGACAAAAAAAATACCAATCATATCAATCATCTATGCCATTCTCTGTCATCAATGTTCTCTGACAAAAAAAATACCATTCATATCAATCATCTATGCCATTCTCTGTCATCAATATTCTCTGACAAAAAAAATACCATTCATATCAATCATCTATGCCATTCTCTGTCATCAATATTCTCTGACAAAAAGAATACCATTCATATCAATCATCTATGCCATTCTCTGTCATCAATATTCTCTGACAAAAAAAATACCATTCATATCAACCATCTATGCCATTCTCTGTCATCAATATTCTCTGACAAAAAAAATACCATTCATATCAACCATCTATGCCATTCTCTGTCATCAATATTCTCTGACAAAAAAAAATACCATTCATATCATATTCTCGATCAAAGAGGATTGGAATTATCCAAATTATTTGTCGCCAGATCCCATTTGGATAATCAAAAATTCGAATAATTGGATCTTTTCGTAAGAAATAACTATTTTAGTTAACTATTGTACGTTAAATGTAAATGGAGTAAAATGGGGGACGTTAAATGTAAATGGAGTAAAATGGGGGACGTTAAATGTAAATGGAGTAAAATGGGGGACGTTAAATGTAAATGGAGTAAAATGGGGGACGTTAAATGTAAATAGAGTAAAATAAAAAATGGGGGGGGGGGGAATCTACATATTTTTAAAGAAAATATTTTTGATCAATGAAAAATAAAATTACAACACATTTACATGTTAAAGTATTTACAAATGCTATATATTAATATTGTATATGTGTACATTCTTGTAAATAAAACTCATTGCTTTCAAAAGATCTCGATTTGAGTAAGCTGTTTTACTGCCTTCACATCCATTTTTGAGAAGCCATGTCCGCATTCCCTTGCAATGTGATCACACTTGGGCTGATGCTCTAAACACACTTCAAAGTAATTTCAAAGCCGGCAAATGTTTCACTAGCTGATGGTCCTGAATATGTTTCAACATTCTTATTCTTTATGCATAATCTTTCTCGACATTTTCAATATGTTGACTATAGTTTGCAATTTTAAATCTAGAATCTCACTCATAATCTGTTTTCTTTCATCATTGACTGTGAACATTCAGAGATTTTCATAGAATGTTTTTATTCCTCAAGTGACACGTTTTATTCCCATTTTCTACCTTTTCTTATCTTTTCCTGAGCTTTTTCTTTTTTTATATTTTTCTCTTTAGCTTAATTTATTTTTCTCAAATTCTAAAAAGGATTTCGGATAATCAGTGATTTGGATAGAAGGTTTCCTAATAATTGAAATCCTACTTTACCTATGTTTTCAAAATGCGATTTGAAATCACTTTAATGCAATAAAAATACTAAATATCTCTAGCTTTTTAGGATATTTAAAAAACATCACTAATTAGATGTTTCTAGACTCTAGTTCATGGAAATTTTAAATATTAATTATAATATTTACACCTGTTTTATTTTAGACATTATTTGCAAATACCGTCTATTATATTTGCAGAATATATAATAAAATTGTTATAACTGGAATATATTACGGCATCAAAAAGAAAACTTAAAAATATGAATCTCAGTCAATTTAGCATGAAAAAATTTCTAAAAGTAATCTAAATTAATAAATAGGTTGATAAATTTAAAATCCTTGTATACATGTATAAATTATGTTTATTATATATTCTAATAGGACAAATTTTAAAACAAAAATTCCAATGAATGTCATTTTCTAATGATTATTTAAGTCAAAGATGTCACCATTTTGCAGTGGCAATCAGGTATAGAATGCCTATTTTCTTCAGAAGGTAGCAGGTTGATTTTAATATACATCTATAGCTTAGAAGAGAGCATTTCTTTAAAAAAAAACGTTTATTTACTATAATCTAATATCTTTTTGTTGATTTGATCTAGAAATAAAAATTCACCACCTGTTGCTCGAGTAGTGTGATTAAACTGAAAACATCCAATTTGAGTTATCCAATTAGTTGAAACTGAATCATTATTCTAACATATTGTAGCCAGAATCTGATGTATTGATCCCAGATTCGGATTAATTCTATGGTTCTATGAAGGTACATATACTCTAAAATCCAATATGGCAAATAACAAAAATATAAATACTATATTCCCAAAACCAAAAGTATACTCTAAAATCCACTGATAATACACTGATGTTGTGAAGCATGAAGAAAACTATGTCAGGACAATGTAGGCTTTATCACTTGAGCGTGATTAAAAATTACGGAGTGACTGATTGTGGGTAACTTTTTCAGTAGGAGAAACATATAACCAGATATAAATCTAGTTCTACAAAATAAACAGTTGAGAATCTTTTTAAGTCCTTTTCTATATTTCTAGAGAGATGAGATGATTTTTTCAAATGTTTCTAATACTTTTCCCGTTATTTAATTATTCAATAAGCTTTATTAAATGTTACTTCATAATTATTTTTACTGGGTACTCAAAATATTAGCTTTCTATGGAATATTTACATGATATAGAGATATAGAAAATAATTCACATAAATGTAGGATATACTTTTGAATGATATAAATAATAATAATGATAAAAAACAATTTAATTTAATTAGAAATTATCCAAAAATTTATCGCGTGACTAAAATACACTTATGTCTATAAATTAAAAAAAAGTCGGAAACGGAAATTAAAGCTGGAAACAAAACAAACATGTTATATCGATGAGAACAAATGAGGAAGAACAAAAAAAAATGTGTATTTATGATACCAGGCATACAAATTACTATTATAGCTCCCTAAACAACGTACACTACATACTATCTATTCTACACAATATCACATTATTGATTTGATGGTTAATACATGGTTAGTCTCACAAATGAGAAAATACAGTCCGTACAATGTAGAAGCATGCGGAGGATCAAATTATCAAGCTGCACTTGGGGAAGAGAATTTTACTCAGTAAGTCAAGCACTCCACTACAAATGTAAGAGGTAGTTGACCTAATATGATACGTCAGCCAAGCATGTTCCACACATACTCTATTGGATTCAAGTCCAATGAAAATCTTGGCTATTACATACGGGTGATATCCTCCGATTGAAACAATGCTTGACGAAGTTCAGATGCTGAGAAATGGATATTGTCACTCAATGACACAAATTCATCATTGGCAACTCTAAGCAAATAGACATGTTGTCCCAGAATGCTATCTCGTTATATTTGTCTTGTTCCTATTTGAATATGTAAAACTGTTCTAAAACCCAGTATAGTGTCCCCCAAAAGAGCACTACTGTACCACCATAATGGTGGCTTTCAATAATTTGTACTGGTGGTACTGGGTACTTGGGGTTATCCATATGAACGTCATGCATGAATTCATCCGAAAGCTAAACCTCAAAGCTTCAAAAAACATAACTCAATCCAATTGTGGTAGCTTTTAGTTTGCCTGTTATCCACTCTAGTCTAAATGCTAGAAACAGTGAGTTGTGTGTACGGAACACATCTGAAGACCGACAAGCATATAAACGACCCTGTCCTAAGCGTTTGTTGTTACACCAGCATGCTTCCCAGTACCAAGCCCTGAGTTGGTTTCCACCTGTTAGAAGCCTTCCCAAACGCCTGTACACGGTTTGTCTTGAAATGGTTGTACCAGTGACTGGCGATAGCTGACGCAACAGGTTCACTGCTATGCTTCTTCTGTTTCTTTTGCAATTACTGTAAAATACCAATCGTCATTCCACATTGTCTCACAGAGACTATCTTTACTGTCAAGTGTTTGTTTTGCGTTTGGATTTATTAAGAGGGTAAAAAGTAATTAAACATACTGAAGATACAGCTTACCCTTTCAGGCACTCTGCTTGTCAGAGTAGAGGAAGCACAGATAGAAAACTTCATTTTCTTATATCATAAATATCTTTTTCAAAAAATATTATGATAACTTTAACATGAGCAAATTAAGCACAGGCATTTTCTTGGCAGTTTTTCTAAATTGTAATGATGCTAAAAATAAAATAAACCGTAAGAATATCAAATGAGCAAAAACATGGATGCTGCAGCGAGAATTTTCCCAAGCTTAATTTGATTAAATAATTACACTTAGAAGATAAGATTTTTTGAATTATATTAGGATGAATGAAGAATGCAGAAAATTTGTTGGATAGAGTGACACTTTTAATTATTAAAAGGGATAAATCCATGCTTGCTTTCTTTAAGACATGAATGATTGAATGCAACTTTTCTCTTTCTGGCAACTAAATTTTCGTATTATTTATTTTACAGATATTTTTAAAATTAAATTTATGTGGAAAGTTTCGGCGGATATTATTTTTGCCATATATTTTAAATTAGTATATATTATTTTCAATTTAGTAATTAGTCGAATCAAGAAGAAAAAACACACAGAGCTTGCTTAATTTTCTTAAACCCTTCAAATAATCCCATACGTGGTATGATTTTCAGCATGTCTACAAATATAAAAGCAGAATAACATCGCTTATAGCGAATTTAATATCTATTGACATTCTCACCATCTTCAAATCATGGTTGAGATGACACTTTGACGGATTCCTATTTCTTAGATTACTGCCATCAGCGTACATTCCAGGCGGCCGATAATTTTACCATGTGAATTATCATCCACATGCATCTTTTATGTCATATACACTTACTGCCGTAAGCGGTTGTGAACATGCTTCCTTCCTTATCACAGTTCCCAATGCACGTAAATATTTAATATTACTTTAAACGTTTCTGCTAATGATTTCTATACAATTCTAAGAAAAAAAAATGAACACTAATTTGTTTTTGATATTTCAGTAAGAAAATAAGTCAATGAGTAGGAAAATACTTTCAGTAGAAATTTTACTTCAGTGATTCTCTACCTGTGGGGTGCCTCACTTTAGGGGGGCGTGAGTGCACTAAAGGGGGATGCGAACATATCCAACAAAAAATGTTATTTAAAAAATTATTTTACTGACTAAAAGGTACATACACTTACAAAAAATGTATTTGACATCAAATTTAATAATTTAAATTTAAACAATTTTCCAAATCAAAATATTGTTATTTTATTTAGTTTAATAAGTGATTTTATAACCTTCTTTGCCAATTGAGCACTGATGACGTCAGGTTGAGATCCCACACTCCCACGCCGAAAAATTTAAACAAAATGCTTCTATGTTTTGGTTCGTAAGGAATGCAGATGAGTGCGCAGCAAACTAAATCTTGTAAATAGATTCTTGCAAATATATCTGTTCTCTTATAATGTTTGCTTTAATAATAAATAAATACAGATATTGGAGAATTTTTCTCTGATCATGTGTATAAATGGATTGTTCCTATAAGAATCCAGGATCTAAATTAGGTAAGAGTAAATATTCTCTTACAACTTGATTTCTTTTCGTAATTGAATTGTTAGCAAAAATAAGTTTAGAGTAAGAAATGAATTAAAACTTCTAAATTATAATAAATTTAATAATTATTCGGATCAGTATTTTTGATCTGATTTTCTCATAGGAAGGTTTAATATTAGGAATAGACGCGCTCAATTTTTTCCCTATATTTAGCTGAGACCTGTATTTTGTCTTCAAAGAAGCCACTGCAGAAATTCCAACTTCACAAAAATAAGTTATTGAAAATGAGATAATAGAATGTGAAATGTTCATTGTTGTGTACACGTGTGTGTGTTCAGTACAGAAAACTTATCATTTACACCTGTCCAAAATTCAAAGAAGGATTCATGGCTAAATTGTCTTCAGGTTTCAGTACTGGTAAAACCAAAGAGTAAGTATTCTTGAGACATTTTTTTTATTTTATATTCGGAAAAACACTTGTCCATGTACTTGTTGATGCTTGACTATCGTCTCATGCTCACTTACGACTCCTTTATAAATTATCCATGTTTCTGAATTAATCTTCCTCCACAAATATGTATTATGATCAATTACAATTAACAAAAACATATATAGAATACACATTCAGATGGATTCAATAGCGATAAAAAGATCAACTCGAACGAGACTGCAAACTCAAGTTTAATGCTACTAAATCAACCACTACCTTTTCTTACAACCAATAAACATCAATATGATTATGAACCAAAACTCATGCATGAAAACCAAGGCATGCCTAGGAAAAGCACCCAAAGTACCTGGGATATATACTTGATTCACAATTCACAAATAACAAACGCATTGGTTACTTAGTTCTGAAGGCAAGAAAACGAATAAATATACTCAAATACATTTCAGGTAGAGATTGGGCAGCTGATGTCCATACCCTTAGAACTACATATTTTACTTATCAGACCTATTCTTCAATGTGCCTCAGTTTCCAATTTGAAAAAAATTAGAACATGTTCAACTAATTTTCAAATTTTTTTAAAATCTTTTTCTCACATAATTGTTTTTAAAATTTAATCGAATGTTTTCCGAGAAAATTGCAAAATAAAGCAATTTGGTTACGTAAAGAGTTACTATAATTAAACGTGAAAACATAAAGGAGAAATATTAGTTTTGAGTACTTAAATTTAATATTTTATTGTAAGTTCTAATTCACAGATTACAGTAATTTAACGAATTATTGCTTTGTTTATGAAGCAACTGCAAATTTCCTTTAATGGATAATAAGAAGACTACGTCAGAAATAATTTTTTAATTAAAAATATTGTCTTCATATCAAGCTTTTATTATCAATATTAATCATAACAATATTATTTGCTATCGATTGATGATTATTAGCAAATATTAGAATAAATAACTCTCATGCTTTTGAAAGATGGTATATCCCTTAATAAAAGTGCTAAAATGAATAAAACAAGTACAGTATTTTACCACAGAGTTTATAAAAAATATCACCACAACATATAATATTTGTAGGAATATAAAACAGTTATTGCAATCTATTATTATTGTTTCATACACTGCCCGACATTGAAAATGCAGCACCAAGAAATACTTTCTAAAAAATAACGAAACTCGGCAAAGAGAGAAAGTAGCGAACAATAAGTGATCTGTATTTCGAAATGATATGCATAATACAGAGTGAGAACAGTGTCCCGTAAGAAGGTTATAGGAGCACCGTGGATGGCGATACACAAAGCAACACACCTAGGCACAAAGTCAATGACGAATGGCGCCTTAGGGAATGGTTCCCTGTCAACCATTTGCCAAAATGCGTTTTTTGAAAGAGGCAGTGGCAGGTTCTCCAAATAACGTCCAAATTTATCGAAAACGTATTCGATTAGTGATATATCTGACGAGAACAGTGACCTGGTTAGCAATTGTGCACCTTGTAGGGCATGTTGGCTGATGTGAGCAATATGCGGTGAGGCGTTAGCCTCCTGATAAAACACAATGGGCACCTTCTGAATTTAGGGGTGCGCCACCAGTTACCTGGATGTTCACAGGTCACCAAACATTATCAACTTAACGTTTGGCTATCATAGTACCATGAAAAAAAATTAGAGATGGACTAGAATCGTACACAATGGTGTCCCTAATCGTGATGCCATGTTGTCACCTGGTGGAGCATTCCATAATTGCTGCAGGATTGGACCAGAATAATTGGAGTTTTGTTATTGTGATGTTTCGAAATGCTCAGTTCTGCCACCCAAGCTGCTACATACAGTCAACTGCCTCGTAATTTTGTACGACAGTCAAGGGACGAGGTGAATATTTAAAATGTGTGTCTATAAATACAGGCATCTTTCTCTCCAAATGTGTACAATTTAAATTCGCATGAACGTGAACTCGCAATGAAGAAAGTTGCTTATTTTTTCATAATCTTTAAAATTTATCCCGAAAGAAGCAAAATTATGTAAACTCTGCATTATGCAATGGAAAACGAATCATTATTCAAAAAACAAGAATAAAATTAATGCAAAAACTGTGTATTAAAAAATAAAAATGAATTACTTTAATGTTTAAAAATGCTTTATACTGAAATTAATAAATTTGGTGACAAATTTAAAAATGGAATTAAAAATATCAAGTTATATTTAAGAAATATTACTTTTTTATTTATTTATTCATTTCTGAAATATTCACATTTTATCCATAACATTGGTAGTGTTACACACACACAAAAATTTTCATATTTAATAATATTTTCATTATTCTGAGATCCGTATTATATATATATATATGTATGTAAATTAATTATAAAATAAAATTCATTCCAAATTTTTTTTCAATAGGAAAATGTTTTGATTATTTTTGTTTTATTTTGTGTAAGTTATTACTGTTGTTGTATGATAACAAAAAAGCAGCAAAAGTGCAATGAAAAAAAAGGAACAAATATATATTTGCTTACACTTCGGAGTTACTGTAATTGTGAAGTGATGTGAGACTTGTTCTGATAAGTAAGCAATTTACATATGCGCTACTAACTTTTAAAAACTACTATAGTAGTATTTTTGAAATCTACACACGATATATATTTGTTATCTGTTATGTTAATATATCTGTTATGTATATATCTGTTATGTTAATATATCTGTTATGTTAATTTGGTAAATTAACATAACAGACAGAAAATGTGGAGATATGAAAATTATTGGCTTTTTAAGGCATTCATGTAAAACTGCTGACGGTAGTGCGCTTTGCAATATCTACAAAAAAAGCTTTCATAAATAACATACACACGAAAATTACGTTTTAATTTTATTTCGCAGCACAAGGCAGCAATTATCTAATAATAATATTCGTGTAAAAATGTTGAACTTATGCTTTGTAAAAAGCGGACATGCCCACCAGTAACCTCTAACATTGAACTAAGTAGTGTTGTAATATACCTGGATTGCGATTTATTCTAATACAATGCTCATGTTAGTCAAACTGTCATCACTGTTAACACAATATGTACTCAATGATTCATAGCAATCATATACATTCAAAGCATTCAAGAAAAAATTTCAAGATTTAAACTTATTTCTCACCTCAGTCCTAATAAGTGAAAATATAGAAGTATTTTCTGCATAGTCTCTTAAAATATTGCGTAATTCTGACAAGAAATCAAAGTAAGGAAGTTTTTCCGCCTAAGCAACGGGTATTTGTATGAACAATTCGACGAGTTTTGAAGCTATATGGATTGTCAGTATATGGTTTTGGCTATCATTACAAAAGGTTTTGGCTAACATTAACTAACTTATTAAAGTTTTCAGAGGGCAGGATGCTTACACAAACTAAGAGTATGGACTTGTCATCATTCTCCATTTCTGTTTGCTCTTATGGGAAAATAAATTTAACATATTTTTTAAAGAAAAATGTTAGATGTGTAACCAATTTGATCAGTAAAATATATTTTTATATAAATTTTTAAAAGAAAATGCTTACTGAAAACAATTAAAATTGTGTATGTTTTTTCTTCAATAAGCCAACAAATATAGCGACTAAGTTACACAAGTCTAGTAAACATTAATTAATACTGTTAACAATATGAAATCCAAATTCGATTATATCACCCATATAAATCAATTAACATTTGTTTTATGGTGGCAATTTTTATAACTCCAATTTATTTACAAGTAAAATTATTTATCATAAAATTCATAAATTCTACACAATATTCTTATACTATTAAATATTTAGAAATTTAATCCGCTTATTATAATATCTTCCACTTATAAGAATCTTATCTTCCACTTATAAGAATCTTATCTTCCACTTCAAAATATATAATTATACTTCATTTGTTAAAAAGAGTCTGCTGATAATTTGAGGTACTGTTATAAGGAATTAGATAAATTCTCGTTGATTACTGCCGATGTCTTTCTAGGTATCTACTGAAAAGATTTACTGGTAGTTTTTCTGAGTAATTTTGACCCATGAATGACATTTATTTATTCCCCTATCAATAGTTCTAACAATTTATATTGGCACTAAAGTCACCAAGTTCTAAAGTATTTTAATTAGTTTGGAAATGTGATAAAATATTTTAAATCAAATCATTATAACAATGCTTTATTTTACTTTTTAAACAATTTCTTCAGACCTCTGATTAGAAACTATAAATTACATTATTATAAACAAGAAAACGTTGAAATATATTCTAAATAGGTATTAAAACATAACTAAAGGATATTTAAAGGGCAGAAATTTCATTAATCCCCTTTTTAAAAGAGATGAAAATGTCATGTCTTTAGAATGTACGTCATTCTGCTTAAGTTTTCAATAAAAAAAAGTTGGGAAATGGAGATTACATATATTGACTTACTCACTGTTGATTAGTGTAGATCTTCAAAATGTGTTATTAATCGCAAAAAATTTAACTTTGCTGTATTGCATAATAAATAACATTGAGAATGCGCAAATAAATGTGATAACATAAAAAGGTATAGAAATTCCGTTGATTTCATAACATTTAAGCATCTTAATTTTGTACTTATTTCCATATATTAAATAAATATACAGATTTTCGTTAATAGTATTAAGTGTGATTGCAGGAATATATATTTAAGATCCAAGTATTTATTTAAAAAATAGTTACAAATTCATAATATTTAATTAAACAATGAACAATTTGTTAAAAATATTTAAATTTTATATAATTGGAAGAATTTAATTTTTACATTAGAGCAAAATGATACTTACAAACGAAATGAAAATTAAATATTATTTAAGATTAAAACCTAGAAATACTGAAATGTTTCATATTGTTTTCGAAAATTTGAAGAAGCTTTAACGAAAATAACTTTTTTTCTCATGAATAAAAATTAATTTAATCATAATTTCTCAGGTTATTTTATTTAATATTCAATTCAATATTTACAATAGATTTATATATGTATAGTAAATATTAAATAAAATGTATGTCTCGAATTAAAATTGAAACATGTAAACAAAAATATTTGTCTAGCAGATATTATTGGCTTCAAAAATAAATTAATCAAAAACCTAAAAATATTTCATAAAAATCCGTTTTTTTTTATTAAATAATAAATTGCCTTTTTAATCGAAGTATATTTTTAGACTTTCTTTTCATGCAACGAATTAGTTTGAATATTTAATGTTTCTATTTATCTATTTTAAGAGATTTATAAAAGTGTCTGTTTTATAAATCTTTTAAAAGTTACGTGGAATAGTATTATTAATAATTAAATATCAGCATTCCTGACTACGGATAGGGAGGTCCTGGATTCGAATCCCGGTTCAGGCATGGATGCACTTTCTCTCTCTGTCCTGTCTTTGTCCTTTCCTTGTGTGTGTGAATGAAGTATGAATGATGCCTACCCTATAAACGGGTCCCTATGGCATGTGTTAGGGTGCAATGGTGGTTCACCCCCTGTGGTGCACCCGGGGCAACTCCTCGGCGGCTAAGAGGTCGCTTTGTCCGGCCGGTTCCTGGGTAACAGGGAACAATAGATTAAAAGACTCTATTGCAGTTGTAACTGTCTACAATCTGCCATTGGCAAAAACATTAAATATTCAAGCACTCGAAATATATTGATTATTAGCCTTACATTTGTTTTATTATGAAATATTTAGAATCTATAAAAATATTTTTTTTCTTCTACAATTTAAATATCGGCAAATTATTTAACAAATTTCATTGGGTTTTCATGACCTTTTACTTTCCTTTATTTTCACATTTACATACACATTAATATCACGTTAATTTCACTTTAGAATATAAGAAATTGATTTTCTTTAATCAGAATTTTGTCACTGTTCTTTTAGATAATGTATTAATTAAGCTAGAAATAATGTTCAGGAAAATAAAATCCTTTTCTTTTTATATAATCAAAAACTAAAGACATCATATTTTAACCATCATTTTTTACACTACAATACATATCATATTAAAAAGAACGTGAAATTATTACTCACTTTTATTTTATCAAATTAACTTATATTCTTTTCATATAATTCACACTACAAATTAGTTAGTTTATAATAACTTTACATTTCAAGCTAAATTGTATCACATTTTTGCTTATATTTACTTTGTCATACATATCGTATTAGTATAAGAAGATCATGATCATAAGAAGATCATAAGAAGATCAATAAGAAGATCATGATATTTTTAATTAAGTTAGACAGTATTTAAATCTACAAACATAGAGGAAATATAAATTAATGATAAATAATGCATTAATTCACACATCAAAGGTAAATATGAAACAATCTGTAAATCGTTTTTAAATCTATTTATGATATAAAATATTAAAAAACAAAGACTCGCTTATTTTATAAATTGTAATTTGAGAATTAGATGAATTTGTTGTCATCCCTCCTTTGATCTTAGTATTTCGGAAAAAAATTTATAAATTATGTGGCTTCTAATTTTAAAAAGAAAATCTTAATATATGAGGGAAAATATACATAAGACACTATAAAAACTTTACATATTGGTATCTTATAATTAAATTGTTGTGATTTTATTATTAGCTATTTTCATCGTAAAATCATACAATATTGCGAAGAATTTTTATTGTTTCATTATACGAGGCAATCTTAAGAATTTTATGATGACATCATATTATTGGCAATATTTATTTCCATTAATATATATACTTTTTTTAGTTGAATATATTTTCAGATAAGATTCACAATCATATTTTCTCACAGATTCGGTAAGTATTCGTCTTCCGGATTATATTACTTTTTGACAATTTGTATTTTTACATTATTAATTGTTCTCTTTACATTTTTCATTGAGTTATTATATCAACGGTGTAAAATGTACTTTAAATTTTATTTATTTTTCTTTTTTCTTCATTCATTTAACAAAAATGAAAATGAGAAAGTTTGAATCAAGCATAGATAACTTAGATTCTTTTTGTTATGAATTACGATAACAGCATGTTAGTATTGAAATTGTTTTAACAAATACATTTTTCTGAAGTTTGAGCTCCCATGGGCGAAGTGTAATGCTTTTATTAAACTTGTTAATAAAATCTATATCCATATTTAAAAAGGCTGCATTGGTTTATACATTTTTATATACATTTTAAGAATTTTTTCTGTTTATGAACATTATTAGACACACAGTTGATCGTCTTTTTACTTTGTCAGTGTATTCTTTTAATCTATCAACTATCAAAAGTTTCAATTAACTATTTGAAATTTACATTCACATTTACGAATTTTCATATTTGCGATCCCCTCTAATCTCTCTAGTTTTCCTTTTTTATTTTCAATTGTTAACTTTTCAAAAGTTATAAACATTTATACGTGAAATTTAAGAAGACTGGTTTGGTTTGTTAACCGTACAGCAGTTAAATTTATTACACGAGACTAATTAGACTGCATTTTACAGTTTAAATGAAATTCTTTACCATTGGAAACACCCAAGTCTGAATTTGTTATCAAATATAAAAATTGTTGAACAGAAAGCCAGAACGGCTATTATATTAAAGTTGTTGGGCAGTTAAATACGTGCTATCAAGAGCTATCACTACAAATAACATACATAATGAAACATTTTTTTATAACAATCGTGTAAACATGTGATTGTTATAAAATTTATTATTGTTTGATTATGTGTTTTTTTAGAATATCTTTATTTGTAAGCAATGAAACGTCCATTAAAATTATACAAATATTTTGGATAAAAAAAAGTAAGTTTAAAAAATTAAAAAAAAGGTAAACTGAGATGCTTAAATCAAGAGATGAGCAACATTCTTTAGTGAGTGACCAGTTTAAGCAAATTATTAGCTGGCCAGAATAAAGGATCCCGATTCTTAGAGCTTTTTAAATGCTAAATTCGGCAGTTTTGTACATAATAAATATTGATTTATTTTTTCGTAACGATATTTGTGTTGGCCAATTCAATGAACGTATGATTAATTAATGATTTTGTAATTAGTAATCTGCTCATTGGTTTGCAATAAGTTATTTTCTCTGTGGCCTTATGTTTATGACTGCAGCACATTTTTCTTCTTGATGTTGAATGCAAAACAAATATGTTTCTCATCGAGAATAGGAACCATCACATTTACTGATTTTTACGTGTATTACATTTACTTAAAAGGAGGCTTTGTGCTTCAAAATTTGTATTTTTCTTCATAGTCTCAACTAAGTGTATAGATGTTTCATATTTGACAATGTTAATAATGTGTCTTTGTACTTCACAATTTGTATTTTTCCTCATAGTCTGGACTTAGTGTATAGATGTTTCATATTTGACAATGTTAATAATGTGTCTTTGTACTTCACAATTTGTATTTTTCTTCATAGTCTCAACTTAGTGTATAGATGTTTCATATTTGACAATGTTAATAATGTGTCTTTGTGCTTCAAAATTTGTATTTTGCTTCATAGTCTCAACTTAGTGTATAGATGTTTCATATTTGACAATGTTAATAATGTGTCTTTGTGCTTCACAATTTGTATTTTTCTTCATAGTCTCAACTTAGTGTATAGATGTTTCATATTTGACAATGTTAATAATGTGACTTTGTGCTTCACAATTTGTATTTTTCTTCATAGTCTCAACTTAGTGTATAGATGTTTCATATTTGACAATGTTAATAATGTGACTTTGTACTTCACAATTTGTATTTTTCTTCATAGTCTCAACTTAGTGTATAGATGTTTCATATTTGACAATGTTAATAATGTGACTTTGTACTTCACAATTTGTATTTTTCTTCATAGTCTCAACTTAGTGTATAGATGTTTCATATTTGACAATGTTAATAATGTGACTTTGTACTACAATTTGTATTTTTCTTCATAGTCTCAACTTAGTGTATAGATGTTTCATATTTGACAATGTTAATAATGTGACTTTGTACTTCACAATTTGTATTTTTCTTCATAGTCTCAACTTAGTGTATAGATGTTTCATATTTGACAATGTTAATAATGTGACTTTGTACTTCACAATTTGTATTTTTCTTCGTAGTCTCAACTTAGTGAACTAACTTATTACTTTTCAATAATATTTGAAATACAAATTACGTTCAGAAACTTTTTTAATGCCTCAAATATTCAAAATATAACAATAATAAAATCTTTGCTTTGAGTCCAAATCTTTACTTGTCAATACTGTCTTTATTTATAGATTTTAAAATGAATTGTGTATTTAGTGTCATTTTTTCTTTCCATATTTAGTTCTATTTGACAAATTTACCTGTTTCTAAACTAATTTCAAAATTTACAAATTTTTTCAGCATTCCTGGGTAGTTTTTTGTGTTGTAAAAAATAAATTATTCTCCAAAATTATTTGAAAAGTAACATTTGTACAATAAAGAATATCAGAGAAGTCAGATCAATTACAGAAACAGTAGCATTAATTATTTATTTTATTTACAAATGCCTGTCGTTTGGCTGCTAGACCATTAGACAACGGGTTCTCCAATATTTTGCAACACGATAAGAAAAACAGATAGTGCAGAGCACTCGTCCAAATGTGAATCAGTCATAACATGTCCAGACATACAAACAGAATACGCAGGGGAGTCCACGATATTAAAACGGTAGAGATGGGCACGGAGACAGTCGTGACCAATCAGCATTCTAACTGTCGCAACTGCAGTCACTCGAGGGATGTCAGGAATAGGTTGTGGAGCAGAGAAGAGTGCAGTCCATGGCTTGCCATTTGAAAGGTGTAAGGCAGTATCACTGCGAAAGTGCCTCGAGATTCTAGAAATTACAAGTTTAGATGAATGGAATCTCAGTTTCACAAGGGGTTTCTGCAGAATTAAGGTCGCCTTCTTGGCAAGGAGATCAGCTCTCTCGTTTCCCTCAAGGCCACAGTGAGAGGGAGTCCACTGGAAGGGATTCCCTCTCACAAGGGATTTTATTAGGGAACCTCTGAAGCAAAGTTCTGCAATTTGGGACTCTTTGGTTCTTATAACCTCTTTATTAGTAGAAAGAGCTTGAAGTAGCGTCCGAAAGAACTACGGCTCTTTCAAAGGAGTTTTGTTGTTTTAACTACATGCATTTTTTATTTATTCCACCAAAAATGAGTTTTCATTCCTTTTTGATTATTCTTACTTAGATGTTTGAAGTGTGTTGGTTTATTCATTTATGTTAATTGGATTAAAACATGACATCACTTTGTAAACTACGATACTAACATTTTATTACTTATTTTTAAATCCGTACTGTTTTAATAAAGTTTTCACAAATAAAGAATTGATCTTTAATTCCTTTTCTACTACAATTAATCATACATAATATCATGTATTAAGATAATACGCTCTAAATGCTATTATTTTTAAAAAGGTAAAATTTTCCAAACGTTTATTTTGGTAATGAAGCTAAGAAAATTAAAAAAAAAAAAAAAAACGAAATTTGGTATGGGAGTATTCTGCAAAAAAAGGCATCGAGATTTGTCATCTAATATTTAATAAATTAATTGTTTCGTATAAAAACAGCATATTTTGGAAGATTCAATTACGGATAAAGCAAATGGACTGTAAATCATTTTCATTATTCTAGTCATTTCTAGGAAAAAGGTAAAAAGCCAGATATAGAATGTTTTTAATTTAAAAGGAGAATATTTTTCCGAATCTCTTAATATCCACTCTTATATCTGAATAATTTATGTGGAAAAATGTTGAATAATATACGAAGGACTTCTGAAAGAAATTAAATTAGAAAATTAAACATTAGAAAAGATAAAGTTAGCATTTCTTATAAAAGTTCTAACTTATGAGTGTGTATGTTTTTTATTACAAAAACAAAAGCGCTTGACGTCATCATTTAAAATATTCGTTTAAGGTTTCTTTTGAATTTAATTTTTCTGTCATACCTAAAAATATATTCTATAAATAATTTGATAATTATTTATCAACAGCTTAGTTAATACTCTCTTTTTCAGTTAATAAAGAAATAAGTACACTTGAAAATATGCAGGCAAATCTATATCTATCATCTATATATGAACAAAATGCATATTTTTAAACAACTCATATTTACAGCATATTATTAACTATTTGTTAATTTAATCTCAAATGTTTTGGTTTATGAACTTCCAATAGTAGCAATTTTATAAACATTAAAGTCTTTTTTATTTTATTAATTATTTCGGAACCTTCATATTATCTGAAAATGATTTTCATCCTACAATTTAATGCTATCAAGTGTTTCTGATTATATGGGAACATCTAAAAATACAATCGAGAGTTGCTTATCTTGATAAATAGAAGTTTTTAAAGAGTAACTTGTAACTAAATTGCAGCACTTTGCAAGATTTTGTTGTCTTAGAATTAGTCTAAAGGACAAAAACATAAGTGATATTAATTCTATCCGACATGTAAAGGGATTTATTCCTTCTAACGGACAAATTAAAAAAAAGAATGGTGCATTTTCCGAAATTCTCCTGTGTTAGTCATTGTTTTATCCATGTGAAAATACTGAAAATTTGAAATGACAGTGTTTGGTGTCACCTATTCTTCTCTATATTACATTTCTATTAATTTGTTTCATGATATTCACAAGAACTTAATATGTTCATCTGAATATATTTCAAAAATAATTTATAAATCAAATGAGATTTTCTTTTAACTATAATCACTTTCTTTCTATATTCTTAAATATTTATTTAAATAAAGCTAGTTCAAAACGATTTAATAGTAATTGAAACAGTTTTTGATGTATTAATCTCCTATTTCTTAACTTATCGCTCAATTACCATTTCTTGCATAAATAGCTAATCGAACCAGAAGTAACAGTTGAAATGTATTCCAGTAAAAAATTTCAATCCTCGAACCTATATTCGAACCCATGGATGGTTGACTAAAGTTTCACAATAATAGGTTTCAAAATAATTAGAGTCATAGAAGTGAAAATTTTATCTCAGAAAATTTATTAAGGAAAATAAAAACTGTATACACAAGTTTTTTTTCCAATGGTCGAGGTATATCGGGAATAAATTGTCTCTTTATACCCAAGGAACCGGCCAGAAGTAGCGACCACTTTGCAGACGAGGCGTTGCTCCGGGTCACCACAGGGGATGGGCCACCATCGTAACCTCACACATGTCATAGGGACCCCTTTATAGGGTAGGCACTATTCATGCCTCATTCACACACAAGTAAAAGACAAAGAAAGGATAGAGAGAGAAAGTACATCCATGCCTGAACCGGGATTCGAACCCAGGACCTTCCTATTCGTAGTATGCACGCTGACCACTGGACAAGTTGGCCGGCCTGTATGTACAAGTAAAATGACCTATGTCTGAGCATATCAACAATTATAAAGCTTAGCTTTTATATTGATTTGTTTAACTCTGACTGCTAAACTTGTAAATTGAAACCACATTAAAAATTATGCACTTTTTTCTTATTTTTAATCCATATATATTAGAGAATTGAAGTATTCAATGTTTCTACTAAAACGATTTTTATATAGATTTTTTTTATCATGGGAAACTAAGTTATCCGTTAAACCATTTATTTTCACAAATATTTTCTTTTAATAAATTTGAACTGAATTAGTTAATTTCTATTTATTACAAGTTATAAAAATGTAAATTGGTGTAAAATTTAAGAAAACATTATTCACTAAGAAAATAATATGTATCACAAAAAGTCAATGTCATTATCGTTTTCAATTCTCGTTTTCGGAATTTAATAACTCATCAGGCATATATATTCTGCCAAACACTAAGAGTTCTCTTAGCGTTTGGCAACCTTTTCTGATTATAAAAAGTTGACAAAAACAAAGCATAATTACAGCTATGAATAACAACAGAAGCTACAATTTAGTGAACAACTGGCGACATCTATTGATCAAAGCCTAAGTTAATACACTCATATCGTATATATATATATTTGGCTAAGTGGCATGAGCTAACTTATAGGGGAAGAAAACCAAGTGCCCGCAAAAGTCATGGGAGAAGCGAATTTATGAACATTTTAGTTACAGGAAGAAATCACTGAATTAATAGCAAGAGGGTGATAAAATCCCATACGTTTCTTGTTTATATTAACCCACATCAAAAAAACTGATATGTTGTATAGTCTCAAAATAACTGCACAAATATTGCATATCGATTTAAGGGCCAATTTCGCCAATAAACATTACAACGATGGCGTACGGATAAAGCAACACTTTTCACAGTAAAATCTCCTGACTTCCATTCCAGTAACTATTGAATAAACTTAGAATGGTTTTACATGTACCTTTATTGTAGTGGATGCTACTCAATATTGCTTATTTTATGCTTCTTTACACATAAATATGGCCCACAATAATAATAATAATAAAATTGTCTAAAACCTCTAGGGTTCTATAGTAAGAATTATCTTTTACTCACTGTGAGGTATTAAAAAGAGCCTATTTTCTCTAATGGATGGTGAAATTTGCTTTGTTCACAACCTCATCAGGTAGTAAAAGATGCTATAAAGTTCTTTAAAACATTTTACCTATTAAAAGCCAAAGGAATAGTTTTTAAAAAAGCTTAAAAATTCTATTAATACATTTTCTAATTAATATAATATATCTAGTTAGTTTTACGAACTCAAGATGAATTCATTAAACATCCTAAATAGATGAATAAATGGAATAAAACAGATAAGATATCATTCAATATTGAGTTTGTGATATGCACGATCTTAAATAAAAATGATATTGTATGAATAATATTACTCCTTAAATAATTTGCCAAACGTACTCGTTGTGGCGCAGTCGTCATGGCAGTGGATTTTAATCGAAATGCCCTGAGTTCGAATCCCACACAAGTGATAAGGAAATTTTTGAATTTAATTACTTTTGTATTCTAGAAATTATTTAATTACTTTTGTATTCTTTTTGTTATTCTCTCTCTAGAAATTTTTTGATTTACTAGAATGGTGTTCCAAAATTTTTCATATGTATATAAATACTTGAGTATGTGAGTTAGTTTTCTACTTTATCAACAAGTATGAAATGCTAAATTAAAGTTTTGCGTTACTTTTATTCAAGTTTCACAACTATTCTACCTGAAAATATTATCTAAATCATCCTTGGATATAATATAGATAAAAATGATTTCTTTATAGCTTTTCACAGATAAAAAGAAAAAAATTAAAATTAGGCATTACATATTCAACCCGAGGAATAAGATTTCATATCAATATAATAATTTAACTGTGAAAATTCTTCGAATTTTTGTGCAATAGAAATGTAATGTGCATTAAAACAAAGTTACTGCAGCTATCATTTATCGTATTAATTAATTAAATTCAAAAGGAGTTTGCTCTATTTTGAATTTTTACAACCATGTCTATAAAAGCAGCTTCCCGAATTTTTTCCGCAAGTTTTTTTTTAATTGATATCAATATTTAAGCCATACAATAAATATATAACATTACTACAAATATTAAAAAGAAAAACTGCATGAAATTAGATTTCATTCATTGTGTTTATAAAGTGATATTTTTAATTAAAGAAGAATATTAAAATAATGAATATTTAACTTAGTTTTAATTTAAGACAAATACAAATATATTGTTGAGTCAAGCTATGAATTCAGAAATATTATGTAAAACCTGTAGTTGTTAACACATTTCATTTCACACACAAAATAGTGGAAACAGAATACAATTTCGACTTCTATGATTAATATTTATATGACATATTCTTTCCTGATATAAAGTAATTCCTGTTCAATAACTCATCCTCTTAGAAGAAAAATTAAACTAAAAATAAATTCTTACAAAATTTTCACAAATAATAATATTTTTATCGTATCGCAAAGAATAAAATAACTTAGGAATATTTCTATGTATTTTAAGACCAAATTTTAGAAATTCTATATTCGTAAAATTAATCAAATTAATATTTTTATTTCATAGATCATGAATGTGAAATCCTTAAGAAATGTGAGTGTTTGTTAGAAGAAACGCTTCTTGATTAATATCATCACATTTTGAAGAACATCTTGATCATTTGATCTCATTTTGAAGAACATCTTGATCATTTGATCACATTTTGAAGAACATCTTTCAGAATGTATTCAATCAAAGAAGATAATTTCTCTGCATGATTAAACTAATTTAATGTAAATCTAGGAAAATGTTTACTTATAATGAATAAAAATTCACAATAACATCTGACAATAGAAAAAATACCTAATAATTTTCTTCAGTAACAATCATTTCTATTACAAATTAAATGAATAAACTTTAGATAGCTATTTTACACACCAAAGAATCAACAAACCATCAGAGAAATCATTTTCACTCATAGAATAGATGCATCATCATTGATGTAGCTTAATAGATGCACAAGCTGTTTTTCAAATTAATGGAAGTTTTAATCGAGTTGTGTTTGTATTACTGTAAAATAAGCTATCTTTCAAACTATTTTTTCATAAATAATTTTCGATCTTTAGTGGTATGCTCAAATCAAGATAGTTGCTTATAACAACATACATTAATCCAAGGCCCAAGTTAAATTTTGAAAAAAAAAAATGGCAAATAACCTTTTACTCCCTTTTTATAGCTTGATAGAAAAACATCTTGAAGTATTTCTTAGGGCAAAGAATATAAATACTAAATTATCTCTTTTATAAGTGTGAAGATTCGATTATTCTATTCTGATGGTGAATTCTGATAGGCAATTCATTCAATTCTGAAAGGGAATGTAGCCTTAAATTTCTGGTTGAATAGTTTTAGAAACAATTTCCCATCATAATAATCTCGAGGTTCTTTTCCTGAAACAGGTATTTCTCAGGTCTTAGAAAGTACCGGTTTGGTAATGCGACATCCAAGATCATAGTTTTTATTTATTTAGACTTGAGGGAGAGATGGTGTTTGGTAAAGTAAGATTTTTAGTAAGTCTGTATTATTGTATATTTAGTATTTTTATAAGTCTGAATTAACGAACTAAAATATCAATAGTCAATGTTGTTTTGTAAATAACATACAACAAATATCACTTTGAAAAAATACCCAAAAAACGTCTTAACTTAGTCTTAACTTATCTACCTGGACAAGTTAGTCTTAACTTGTCCAGGTAGATTTTGTCTAGGCAAAATTTGAGCAAACAAAATGCAGTAATCGCAACATTTTCTTAAACTTTAATGCATTTAAGAAGGAAAAACATACATTTTATTTGAATCCTATTGTTAAATGTATACATTAATAATGACAACTTAGGATATTTCAAAATGTAATACCTGTAGACAACTTTAAATCTCATGATGAATAATAATAAAATATATGTTGCAAAACAAACTTTCAAAAACTTAAGTATAGCATTCTGAAGATGTTAAAGTTATAAACTAGAAATATATAACAAACAATTTATGAAAAATTAAAAGCAACAGACAAAAATTAAATTAATTTCAAATTTTTTATAAACATCAACTTAAAATTCAATGCGTTTTCATATACTGTACACGATTTTCTTTTTATTAAGGTTATAAGCCAGATCAAAAGCAAATAACAACAAACTGTTTCGCAACGCATCTAGAAAAATATGTAGAGATGAAAATAAAAGAAAGACCTGAATATAAAACTAAGCCATTTATCATTGGATGAAGTTGAATATTTTTCAAAAATATCATGCACATGGTTAAAAACTGCAAAATGTCCTTTAGACAATAGTTTTCGACTTTTCTAGAGTATATTTTTGGTAAAATACAATATATAAAAAGGCTTAGAGTAAGGAATTCAAAAAGATATATATGTATGCACTAAACTAGATAATCATACTCAATTTTAAAATTGAAATAAAAATTATACAAGTAATCGTGAATAAATCTAAAAATCTCTAATGCAAGTAACTTCTTATTCATTATCTGTTTTTCATAAACCTGAAATTTAAAATTAATTAAAACAAATAAAATGAAAAAGCTGGAGTTTATTCGAATAATATTTAACTTTCCATACTTCGAATACTATTTAACATATCCAGACTTCTTATGAAAATTTTTTAATTAAATTTAAAGCATTTTTTCATTAATAATTAAGAAAACATCAAAAAAATAAGTCAAACTTGAAAACTTGCTACGTTTTGTATACTTTTGATTGGAAGATAGAATAAGATGTATTATTGCAATTCCTATAAATTCATTAATCCTTAATTAAATCTGAAATTTTCGCTGATATAATTTAATCATTTTGATATTCCTCAAAACATTTCGGCGTTAACTATGAAACATAACTGTTGGCTTTACAAATTTTATATGAAGGGTAAAAATTTATATCTGACAATTTATTAAATTTATAAATCCTTTTTTCTAAGTCTTTTATACATAATGTAGGTAATTGCCTTAATTTTATGAAAAATAGTGATTTTTTTAATTCCAATTTTTTATTAGTAATAGCTTTTAAAAACATTCTTAACTATTGTAATTATTGTATAAAATAGGTAATTATTTAAAAAATTATTTGTCTTAAAAGTTTTACTCATCTTTAACTTTCATCGAAACCCAAAATGAGTTCTAGACATGATTACTTCTAGAGTCATAAGTGAAATTTAATCTTTTTAGAAGTAGTTATGCTTAGAACTTATTTTGAGCTTCAATATTGCATAAAAATTGTTTATTTTGTGTTATATTGAAGCTGAAAATAATTTATAAAATAGATTAGATTAAAGTTTCGATTACTTCACGCGGGTTAACATTTTTATTATACTGAGTAAAAAATTTATAATAAAGTAATTAAAAATTAAAAAAGGACTGTAAATTATTGAAATATGAAAAGATTAAATAATCTTATATGTGATTAAGCAGACGAAATAACTCGGTATAATATGATTCTACTCTAAAATTTACCAAATCTGAAAGCTTCAAGTATATAAATGTACGTCAAAAATTCATAATGCCACTCTCTTTTGTTTGGAAGTCATTTGTATATAATCACTGTAGATATTCATATGGTACATATGTAAAATTCTTGACTAAACTATGGAAGTATATCTAAAGTCTAGGGGGTCTTCTGATTCAAAAAGGCATAAGGAAAAGGAAAAAATATAAATCTTACATAAATAACATTTTACATTTTATTATGGCATCTCTTAGTTTCTTAAGTTCTAACTTGTTTTTAGTTTTCATGTACATTAATTTGTCAGTAAGTTGCTAAGGCTCCTTCAATTGCTGCATATATATATATATATATATATATATATATATATATATATATATATATATATATATATATATATATATATATATATATATATATATATATATATATATATATATATGTTTACTGCTCAAAAATACAAAATATTATCCACATTATTTATCAAACATGAAGGTAAATTAAGTGACTTAACTTTTATAATGAATACTATCAAATTTAAGACTTAGTCACTTTCATTAAAAATTTACTCCACTTGTTTATCAGACTGAATGGTTTTTGTGTTATAAATAAGGATTTTTAGGAACATTAACTCATCATATCCTAGAAGTTTAACAAGAAATTTAGGTATGGTAGGTAGCAACTTTAATGAAAAACTTTATTGAAAAAAGTGAATTTATAGTTTCTAAAGTGTGACGAAAAGATTTTATATTCCCTAAATTCAAATCTCACCTTTCGCGGTTTGAATGTCTTCCTTTTTTTACTTTCTTATATCTGAATAGTCTCTTCAATGGGAATTCTTCCCAAAATAAAAATAAAAAGTTCTATACCATGTTTAGTATTTTAATCACTTGATTCATAAGAAAGAAACTATATTATCTTGAAACGTAATTTAACTCATAAAATAAGTTTTCACACACATTTGTTTGACTAATTTTTTTAACTGTTAAAAGTTATAATATTTTATAATTGGTTACCTGGATTGGGCTGACATTTTTAAGACATTTGGTATAAATATGAAATAACATGGCCTTCAGTGATGAGGGACAATAGTTTTTCCATATAATTCACCACACATTTATCCTTAACACTTCTCTGATTTCCTTTTTTTTACTCTTTTGCGATACATAATAAATACATAAGCAATAGTTAATTACATGTCCTACAGGAACAATATTTTCAGCGTAGTTCTTAAAAGAATTTCCGAATACGTTTCTATTGAACTGTTGTTAGTAATATAACTTTATTTGAAAAATAATTCATTAGATTCAAGAAATTGCACACAACCAATGGTTAGATTATTATATGTTAAATTTATTGTAAGAAGGAATTTCGCAAACAAAACAAAATGTACACAAGTTTAAAAAAATACTAATAGAAAAATATTTATAGGCGAATAAAATGAAGCTGAGATGAAACCAGCTGGAAAAATAAAAATTCAATTAGTTTTCATTTGAAAATCAGCGAAACTTTATATCCTGGGAAGTTAATGCTATAGAATTCTCAATTAGTAGCATTTCTACATGTTTTTATTCTTTAATTAGTTCAGAGATATTCAACTATGCTTTGCAAAGTAAAATTGTTAAAGTTAATTCCTATGTTTGTTATTCAATCAACAGAGAAAGTTCTCAGTAACAATTAACTGTAAATAACCTTTATTCTTTGTAATTACTGATTTCAAAACTCAGTAAAATTAGGAAGAAATGAATAAATTACAGCAAAGAAAAACGCTCCAATACTTACAACAAGCTGAGAAGTAGTTAGTTTATTTGATAATGTGTTTCAATTGTGATAGATTTTTCCAATTAATAGCATAATCAAAATTAACAAGGAAACAATTTACTTATGTTTTGTATATCACAAATTGCATGCATTATATAAATTATATATATCAATAATTAATTTATCTATTATTCTAAATCTGTTATACAACCTCTTAACAGAAAAATCGTAAAATTGTGACAGTACTTAATTAGTTATTATTCACATATAATCTTAAACGAACACTACATTCAGACTAATATATATAATTTCATTTTGCTTTTCATTATAATAAAATGTAAAGTTTTCAATTAGTAGAAGAAACATGCTTCATCTGAGACAATCATCTTAATACTATATTTTTATCAGATTCATTATATTCTATGTATTCATAATATGTAAAATGTAAATTATGACAATTTTCAACAACTCGTTTATTAAACAATCAATTGAAAAATTATTGAAATAATTTTGTTTGTTGTTATAACTATGCAAACAACAACCTGTTTGTAATTATTAAAATTTTTGAAAAGGAAAAATTAAAAGAGGGAAAAAAATTGAGACGTTCGCTCGTAGTGATAGTTTTAGTTTATGACTTCCTATTGAAATAATTTATAACATTGCAGGTGTTTATTTATTAAATAATTTATTACATTCCATTATTATGTAATAACTTAAAGGAACAAAATTGTTATATTAAACTGGCAATATAATTTATTAACAAATAGAAAATAAGAATAAATCAAAACTGTAAATACTGACAATTTTACTTTCACGTAACTTTTAATTATACTCTCTCTTAAATAAATGGCTTTTAAAGCAACACTTGCCACCCAACTTGTCTAATGGTCAGCGTTCCTGGCTATAAATAAGGAGGTGGTGGGCTCGAATCCAGGTTTGGGCATGGATGTACTTTCTCTCTCTCTATCCTGCCTTTGTCTTTTCTTGTATGAATGGTTGTCTTCCCTATAAATGGGTACCTATGGCATGTGTGTACTAAGGAAGTCTGACTTCATTCCAAAATATGGGTCAGCTAGAAATGTGGAGCTGCGCACCCCATGTTGTTAGCCAAACTGGCACCCGACAACAACGCTTTTATGAATTTTTTCAAATGGAAAATTTGTTTATCATTTATAACTTTCCTTTTTTTTTTTCAAAATGAGATGTTTATACCTGATACATTTATTCAGTCTCAATTTGAAGCAACGAGTTTAATTATTAAAAATATATATTAAGTTCTCTAAGAAATTTATAATTTGCAATTGATTTGATTATTGCAGTCATCAACATTAAATTATTTTAAACAGATAGATTTTTTCCAAATGTCTTTTTTTATTAATATGCTTGCATTTAAAATTTCCAAATTTTATAGGGAGTAAATTTCGGATTAATGGTGTAATATATTGTAGTATTTGTCTTCCCTTGATTTAAGTATTTTATAATAAAGCTAGTTTCATTTTATGATTTAAATAGTAAATCAAGAAAACTCTTCATTAGTTATTAAAGTTTTTGATAGATTTAATAGTGTTTTGATACTGCTCAAAAATATCATATATAGGAGGAAATATAAAAATATTTCAGATATTTGAGCATCGGTAAAATTTTTTCCGAGAGAACTTAGATATTTGGTCACAGTGTTGCAAGGCAGAAAACCTCCAAGAACGTATTATTCAAGGTCAAATATCCAAGAGCATAACAAAAGTATAATCATCAAAGGATCATAATTTACAAAGCTTTTCGATACTCAAATATGCGAAATAGAAACACCAGTTCCTACAAAAAATGAACATATAAAGGAGCCTGAGTTGTGCAAATTTTTGTCTCCTTAAATATTCGTCTTTATTTAACAGATGATTTTATTCTCGTCAGAAGTGATTATTCTTGTATAGGTGGCTTTCGGAATCGAAACTAGATTGCAGCCTTTATTTTGCTCCATTGTGTAATAATTTTCATACTAAATCTCGATGAAAAAGTCGAGCTAAAAGAATTAAATCTCAAAACAAATTACTTTGAAAAACTTTATAATATGATGATCAATCTGTATTATGGATTAAAAAAAATCGTTTTAAATCATGATAAATCTATTTGATACCATGATAAATTTAGCTATGATAAAGATAAAAACATGCATTTTTTTAATATTATGTTTATTTATTTAAACTAATTATTAAATTCTTCTTTGGAAGCATATAGAAAAATTTTTTCCTCGAATATTGTTCTCATGAATCATTATTAAGAAGAATTATCTCTGAAATTTTAATAAATTATGGTTAATTAAGTCATTTGTTATAAATGCTCACTGCAGATAAAATATAAAGTTTTGTATTATAAAAAAGAAGCCTGAGGTTGTTCTTTCGAATATAAAACTTTTGAAAATTTATTATATAATAAGTAAAAGATTAATATTGTGTGCATGATATTTTTATGTAATTATAGTCTCTGTTTTGATATTAAAAATTCAAATTCTCCTTTATTTATAAAAAAGAAAATAAAAGCTTAAATTTCAATTCGAGTTTTATATATTTTAACTATTTTTCGTAGCATGTAACCATGTACTTTATTCCTCACAAATATATTTGCACAGTTTTTAACTTGCATGAAACGACAGTTTTACAGTATTGGTTTCATGTAAATGATTATATTTCATTCTGATGGACTGATTTTCTGTGATTTTACATGATTATCTTGTTATACACTGCATAAAATGTAAGAAGAAATTAAATACAAAATGTTTGTGTAATCATTAATAATTGAAAGGTGAAATGTCATATATGTTAAAAACTTGGATCATTTTACTGTCTTATAAGTCTGACTCATATTAAATGTATAGTTTCTCAAACTTTTATATTTTGTTCATTTTACGTTAATAGGAAAATATACTGCTTTACAATATTCTTTCTAGATTTCAATAAAAATTTGAGTTTTAATATCTGTTAATCTGTATTCTTGTATAAAATCGTTGAGTTAAACTTGTATGAAAGGACAATTTTGCATTGTTTTTATTTATTTATTGTCAAATTTAGAGAACTAAAAGTCAAGACAAACGTAAAAACGTTGGTCTTGATCTTAAGTTTCCCAAATTAATATAAAATAATGAATCACAAAATTTTGAAATAAACGAGTCGATTATAAATGTCTTAAAAAACAACAAAAAATTGCTTATTTTTTAATGAGATATTACAGCAACAATATTATTGTTGCTGAATTCTTTAGTGAAAAAGTAACTGAAACGCTTTATGCATTTTATGTGCATATATTCTTTTCTATATGATTGTAATCTCTTGAGGTTTTAAACTAAGGATACATTAATAAAATGGAGTGGAAGTATAAAATTAGAAGCTCCTTGTAAGAAAATAAAAAATTTGAGGAAATTAATCCAGAGAATAAGATAAATAAATTAAGCGTTTCTTACTGATATTATTCTCGAATAAAAATAGAGAAAAAATATCTGGTTCCAAGAAATAAATTAATTTTTTATTATTGAATTCCGAAATCTTTTATGTATCTGAATATATCGCAATAAAAAGAAAAGAGATTATTTTATTTCCCAGAACATCACAACAAATTATTTTACAGAAGAAGTAACAAATAAATGTATTCAAGTGAATAATTTTAGAAATAAAAAGTACCTATTTTGTATTTTAATTTCAAATTTTTTCTTTATTCTGAAATAAAGAATCTTGAAATGTTAGTGTCGCTTAAAATCAAATGATAAATGTATTTTTTTTCTCATATTTAAATTGGAAAATTCCTTAATTTTTAATTATCAATACAGTTTTTGAGAAATGTTAAGGAAAAAAAAAAGATTTTCTTTAACCATAAATTTCAATAACATAATAAGGAACACTGTTCTTCCATATTAATGAATTATTAACTAATTTCATATTTAATTTAAATAAACACCATTAGTAGAAAGTATTGACAATTAATTCATAAAAAGCCTATAATTAAGGCAATTATGTGTTAACTATTTTTGTTAATTATTATTAACTATTAACGTTTAATGTTTTTTATTCAGAATAGGCTTAATTTCATTGAAAAGGGTAACTTTGTTATTTTTAGATATAATCATCAAGAAACTCCCCATGTACTAGATAACCGAATGATACAGACTTTCAAAATCAACGAATGTCATTCCCAGTCACAAACGTCTTTCTACTGCACAATTTTATTGGGTTAAAGCCAGTAACATTTGTTAAATGTTTCTAAGTAAACGTTAATAATTACAAACCAATTAGTAATATTTTTTAAATTGATAAATATTTCAGAAAATTTACAAAAACGAACTGAACCTTTTTTACAGGTTTCTGGATGTAAACATAACTTTTCTATAACTAAATAGTTCTTAAGTTTCTTGTATTCATTGGACAAAACTTGCATTTTGATTTACTCTCTGCTATATTATTAAGTGAATTAGGAAAAATATTTGAGAGTATTTTTTGTACCGGCCTTCGTCAATGAAATGATTAAATTAAGTTTTCCTTACTGTACCATATTTCTCATTTGTCTCTGATGACAGAAAATTTAAAAAAAAGTATAAAAATCACTACTCTATTGGAAAAAAATAAAGTAGGTGTAATTCAAAGAAATTTATTTCGAACAACTTTATATTTAATTTAATATTTCTATTGAAAGAAAATACTCTAATACAAATGACACCTTGATTATTGCTCAAGATCAAAATATATCAATTCTCAAAACTTACAATATAAAATAGAGAACAATAAAGATTGTTTTCAGAGCTGGAAATTAAATGTAAACACCCAAATGTTTAAATATTGACTAGAAATGCTAGAGTAGAGAAGAGAAATTGCCATCAATTGTCATAATTAATGAAACTGTGCTAGCTGTCAATAAACCTACCTACTTGGTACCCGTAATCAGATGCAAACTTAAATAGAACGGTCATTTAACTACTTTCATCAATAAAGTGAATGTGGCCTCATATAGATTATATAACTACAAATTAATTTGCCTTTTGTTCTAGTTATCAAAATTGGACATATCAACTAAAAATGTAATTTACAATGCTTGCAAATACATATATATATACTCAACTACACATCAAAATCATGGCAACTATTTTTAAGACAGAAAAGTTGAGACTGCGTGTCGGAACAAAGACATTATATGACTAATAAATTCGCCAGGGTTTGCTAGATTTATCAGCAATGTTAAATACATAAAAATAAAATCATTACATATTACACTGGTGTGCTAAAAAAAAGATTTTTTTTTTAAAAAAAGTTAAAGCTTCTAACTCGGTAGACCTATTTACTACTTAAAAGTTCGAAGCAGACGCCTTCATTAAACTATGGCTCTGCCTTTATCATTTATGATTCTATTCTCATATAATAATCAACACATCTAACAGAATTTTTGCATTTATCTTATCAATCAAAACAGTATCGGGTCCAGTTGAAAATATAAAAGATCACCAGAATGCATATGAGTAAGAATAGATAATAATATATAATTGGCACGTGTCTATCTTGTTGATATAATAGAATAAGCAGACATCAGCCTTCATTCCTGTGAAGATAAAAATACATGTATTAATAGTATTTTAAAACTTCTTTTACTTTACAAAAGCGCGCCTTTAAAAATTATCATTATGCTTTTCTGCCGAATTCTCTATAAATAATACATATTTGTTGCGATATAATGTTTATCTTATATACATAATAGAGATTTGCAGATTAATTTTAATAGTTTAGTAAATATATTATAATTTTATTATAGCATTTAGTTAAACATTATACGAATAAATAGCTTAAAAATTTGTAATATGATATGTGAGTATCAGACGAAGAAAAATAAAAATAAAAATTACTGGTATTTGTTCTACCGAATTCTTATATACAGGAAAATCTGTTTCTATTACAAAATTGATAATATGTACATAAATAATAACATGTTTTAATATGCAAAATGTTTCTTATATATATATCTATATATATTTATACATACATAGATATATATATATATATATATATATATATATATATATATATATATATATATATATATATATATGTATATATATATATATATATGTATATATATATATATATATATCTATATATATTTATACATACATAGATATGAAAATGGAACATAAAGTAACGATGTACTCTTGAATTAATTTAAATAACATCATTTTTTTTCATAAACTACTGCTATTTAAAAAATTTTCTTCACGTTCATTTTTGGAATATTATGGCAAAATAATTATAGTATTAAACATTACATTTTATTCTCTTAACTTTAAATGTAACTAAATAACATTTCCTGAACCAGAATGTAACGATTACATTTCCTTTTATTAATCACTGATGCTTGTGCAGTATGTAGTCACATTATTTCTATGACAATTACACAATAGCTGGAGCGCGAAGCATTAATCCAAAATATTGTGAAACTTTTTCTCATTATTTTTATTCTATTGTGAAGAAGAATGACTGATAGAGATTATGCAAGTAAGAAATTATTATTATTGTTATTTAAAAACTCAAAAAGGAATTTATTTAAATAAATAGTCTATAATTACTTTTATATCCAGAATTCAAATGTCATTTAACATGAAAAGTTTGTAAGTTTTGGAAATATTTGATGAATTCTTTAAAAAGCTGTTATTGAATGCGGTGGAGTTTTATTTATATTTTAACGAAAAAAAAGGACATTTTTTATTTAAAACACACACACACATACACAGAGAGAGAGAGAGAGATAAATGCTTATGTATTTATGTATAAATGCATACATGTACATTAATTTTTATGATATACACATACATATATTTATGTACATATATGTATGTGTATATTATAAAAATTTATGTAAATAATTCTTGCTTTGAACAGTAATTTCAAACAAATAAACTCTATGAAATGCATTAAATCTCTTATATTATACTTATATTTAGAAAGATTTGATTTATTTTTAAGTATTATTTCTACAAGAAGCTTATTAAAATTATACATTTAAAATAAATTATCAATAATAATTACTGTAAGAAATTTCAATAATAATGAAAATCATTTTAAATATTAACCTGTATAAATCATTAAATATATACTTTAGTACAACAAATGAATTATATAAATAACATAGAAAAAATATTCCAAATCACTCACTTCCGACATAGGCAAAATCTAAAAGGATAATTAATTTTTAATAGAACTGTTTTGAAACTATTGTCAAAAATACTTTTTCATAAGGAAAATAGTAAAAACTTATTTATTTTGTGAATAAAGATTTTAATTCATTAGTTTTCCTGAATTCCTGTTTCCAAATAATTATAATAATGGGATATGTTTTGTGAAAGTTTCTACACTGTTAATAATTTTAGGTGTTTTTTTACATTAGTTTAAGATATTTTATTTCTGAATATCTCCTACTATCAAAAAGCTCACGCATATGTTATATGCTTATTTTTCTAAGAATATAATGATTTATAACTTGAGTTATTACTTCTTGTGAATGAATGACGATTCGTGTACGCAGAATAATTTTTATTTATGTAATATAAGCTATATTTTAGAAATAAGTTATGTAGGGGGAGTGACAAAGATCCACCTCCAGACAGTGCTCCCTGCTAACGCTTTCTGCTGCAAAGAGATTAGTAATTTTGACTCGTGATACAAATTATTTACATCGGAGTATCTTTCGATAACAAATTGAGTTGGAAGCCCCATGTTGATCAACTTAATGAGCGTGTTTCGAATAGATTAAGTATTAACGCTTTGCAAGATGCTCTTGGGGTTGTGCTTGTTCTATTCTAAACACTACTTTTAAAACTTTTATCCAACCTTTAATGACTTGTTGTAGTGAAGCTCTAACTTCCCCAAGTGGTACTTCAAAGACTCGCAGTATTGCAAAACCAGACCTTGCGTTTGATCACAGGAGATGTAAAGTCCTCATCTATTGATGCAATTCTATTACTAACATGAAACATGCCCTTCCTGATTACCATGGAAATGAAGATCATTATTCTCTATGAAAAACTACCTCGAGTAGAGGATTCTTACTGGAGGAATTATGTAACCAAACCAAGATAACTGAAAATTCAATATGATTTTATTGAAAATATCCTAAAAAAAATGACGATATCAAAATTCCATGTGATAAAAATATCGCCCCTTATGACATTTAGAAATCCCTTGGAATTAGCAAATGTTAATATAAGGCTTAATATAGAGGGAACTGTGAAGAGAAATAGAGATATTGAACCAAGTGTTTAAGAAAACCCTTGCCTTAGAGACCATTGCAACCAGATATCCGCCTTCTCAATGGCTGTACATTTTTACCGACGGGTCCCAGTTTGACTGCCACTTTAATGTTGAGGTTGGTGTTTTCTCTGAATTTTTTTCCATTTTATGCCCTGGCAGATTATAATGGTACCTCCTTCTACGTTAAAGTTATAGCGGTATGCATAGCTTTGAAACGACGATCATTCATTGCAACTTTTCAAGAGCAGTTGTCCCTTCTGACTCTCAGGCAGTCATCCAGTCAATCTGTACTGTTTAACCCCCCTAAATGCTTGAAATTCAACAATGTCGAGAATTCCAAAGAATTCTGGCTTTGAGAGGAAAGCAAATTGTTCTCACAGTTGACCACTGTGACTTATGGGTCTGTTGCAGCATTGAAAAATTGTCCATCAGGCAATAAAGTGCGCCAATTATGGCAACCTCCTATGCTCTCGTTTATCTCTCTGAAAAACTTGATTCAGAAAAGAATTGAATTGTATGTGTGGTGGTATAGTCCGCGTCCAGTGGCAAGCTATCGTGCTCAAAATAAATATTTGTTATTGTTTTGTTATCGACGGAAATATTTAAGTCCTACCAAGCGCAATGAGCAAGCAAACATCTTTGCACAGAAAGGTACCCCTATCTATACAACATCCTTCCATTACCCTCTCGTATTGGAAGATTAGCCTATATCTGAAGCAACTATTTGCTTCTAATGCCTCAAGAGACCTACAGACTTTGTACAGCTCAAAAACACTGGAGTAATTTAGGACTTTATTCTTGTTTTATGAAGACGAAATGCTGTTGCCACCCTTCATGCAATAACAGGACATGACTGCCTAGCTTCTCATTTGAAGCACTTTGGCATTCTTACTGTTCCTACTTGTCCACTCTGATGCTTTGGAGAAGTAATGGATAGGGAATCATCTCTCCCTTTGTGGGGCTCTTTGCTACTCAACGGAGAAAGCAAGATACTGGAAGGAAAGATTACTCCTTAGGCAAATGACTTGGTTTATTTTATGTAGTTTACTTCTATGTAACCTTTAGTTCTTTGCATTTTGCCTGACCATTGGAAATAAAAATGTTGTATTCAAGATAATAAGTTTATTGAATAATATAAGATGGAATGCTTTAAATGTAAATAAAAGGGTGTCAGTAGCTAATTACGTCCATTTACTATTACATATGTACTTCTTCAATGATGTACGTATTTTTAAGGTTTAACATGCCCTATTGGTGGAACCACATTTTTTAGATTTTAGAATCTTTCGTTCAATTACAACGACAATTGAATAATTGGAAATAATAAATAATTTGTGTTTTTTACATCATCGTCCTGCTTTTTTCACTTTGTGAGAGGAATGTCAGGGAGTAACTCAATTTCCACATTTGCACATGAGAAAAAGCTCAATTTCTGCGAAAGACATTCGCTGGATTTACCATAATGGATGGATGTTCAAATTCCCCAAAATTACCTTTGGCTGTTTTACTATCCAATCCAAGATGTCAATGTCAATATCTCTGCTTGTTATTGTTATTTTGTGAGTTATAATAACAATAGAATCAGTTTTCTACAAATGGCTTGGTTAAAAATTGTTTGACGTGGATATCCAAAAAATTTGGAAAACTGTTTCTTCTCAACGAAGGGATACATTTGAGTCACAATGAGCGTAACCAAAAATTATAATTTGTGTTTTCCTAAAAAAAATAAAATAAAAAATAAAAAAAAATAAAAAATCAGATAATTTGATTTTTTTTATTTGTTTAATATAGTCGTATGAAACGTATATTATGGATAAAATAACAAAATGTTTCCATGTTTCTTTATTTTTGTCCCACATAAACAAGCCAATAAAGAGGCTGTAAATATTAGATTTGGGATTTCTCACCTGCTGCATTTAAATTCACACTCAAAATGTATGGTAAGATTTTCTTATGAATAATACAAACGACGCATTTTCTTTTTCAAAAAATGTTAAACTTTGTTTAGTTTTATTTAAAAGTGTATAATTCTAAATAAATTTCTAATATAAATCTAGTGTCGAAAATCGCATAGTAAATTATAAACTAACTTTTACAAATTCAATTATTTTTCCGCCAATTTTAAAGCCTAGATAAAGTAATTGTACTTAAAAAATTAGGTATTTTTAATGAAAATTATGAAAATTTTAAATTATGTTCATCGATAATATATAATTAACACTATTAATAGGCAATACTTTTACAGTTTTGAGTGCAAAATATGTTTCTGTTTAACTAATTTACGTAAAATGTAATTGTTTTAGCGAAAATTTAAAACCGTACTCTTTTTTAATGAGATTGTGTAGTATTATTTTGATGCGTAATTCATATAATGTTTTGGCACCAAACTCATTAAGCACATTCAAACCCTCATTGCTTAGAAGTATTCTTAATTAATAAAATCAACATCTGATCAACGTGTAATTTCTTCTTTACATCACTCCATGCAACTGATTTTCATGACTGCCGAGAAGTATCTTTCGAAAGACAATAAAAATTTTATTTTGTATATCACGCTTCTGATACTTTTACTTACAACATAACGTTTTTCTTTCTCACATTATACTTTGAGAAGCTGTCAGAAAATAAAAGCTATGAAATGGACAAGTTCCAGAAAGTTATTGCGCTTTGTTTATGGTTAGATATAAATGATTGATTACAATGTAGATGTAATATGAAGTTGTAATTAATCAAATTATTAACCACCACTACATAAAAAAGTATGATTAAAACTTATCTGAGTTATTTATAGGTTAGTTTTAGCTAGACAAAAAAAATTAGACACATGTTCTGTTATTATGCCTGATCTAGACACACGATCATTTTGGATTTATTTTTCATCCAAAAAAGATATACCTCAATTACTTTTAACTCATATTTTAGCGATTTTGAAACATTTAATATGTCTTGCTGTGATATTGCTACGGATTATTGTTACAAGTCTCGCTTAATAATTGTTAAATAAATGTTAAAAAAAGATAAAAAAGCGTTTTTTTAAAAAATGTTTTTACAATATATAAAAGAATAAATAAATTTAAATAAAATAAAATATGTAACATACATAAAGATAAATGCTTCAAAGAAAATAATTTTTGTTTTTACTATATTTTCACTCTAACAATTTTCCCTTAACTGAGACATAATAATGTCGCCGATATAATTTTTGCAATTTGAGATAACAAAAGAATGACATTAAATAAAAATCCAAACAAAATATTTAAATTAGGATATTGAATTCTCTCAGGGAATTTATGTAATAATTTTAATTTAAATACAAAATTAAGTTGTCAACTAATTCGGTAGAGAAATTAATTTCTTATTCTTTTAAGTACATAACCTTGTTTGTTTCGTATCTTTGTATCTTTTTATATTTTGTACATTTTCCACATTCATTCATATCTGCAGATTTACATATAAAAAACGGATTATCTTCTGTGTTGTTTTTTTTTAATTTACTTTTCTAGAAAAAAATATGCTTTTCTTTATGAAATGTACACAAAAAATATATTATTGCTATGTCACTTAAAGAATGTTTTGCTTCTGAAATAACGTTTATAATTTTAACTCATAATTCTGTATGCATATAACTTAAGTTTTGAATATTTTATTAACCGGTTTTAATAATGTATTTTAGATACAGTTTTATTTACCTGAATATTTTAGTATTTTCGTAGCATTATTTCTCAAAAATAAAATGTTAGGAAAGAAATTATTCATTGTTATTCTCAACCACTGTTGGAATAATTGAGTTTTATCATGGAAGATAACCCTTGTTTTATTATTGCTCTTTCAGTGCATTAAAAAATCTTATGAAAAATAACCTCATATAATTTTAAATGTACTTTTTTAAAGTAAATTATTATATAAAAAGCTGTATTAGTTCAGTGTTACATCATTTGGCCTTTAAAAATAAAAAAAAGTACTTTCATATTTTGAGATAAAGTAAAGAGAAATGGAAAATGCAAATTAATTGTTAAATTTAAAGCATAAATCATTTTATCACATTAGTATGTGTTTTTCATTTAAATTTAAAACCACACAGAGAGAGTGGCAATAAATTTAGCTCACGAAAAATATAAAACAATAAAAACACTACGAGAGAATATAATACTGCTACGAATTATTTTACAATTTTTTAGAGTGTAATTAAAACAAGAATAAAAAAATCATTCAATATCTACAAATAACAATTAAAAGTTAAGGTCAATCTCAATCTCTTATGTAAACATAGTTTAGAGAAATTAATCGATGTTATAATTTTTTTCAGGAGGAGGAATATACAGAAATTATACTGTCAGTTTTATCATAGAATAATCCATCATATATAAAATGTTAAGCCATGATAAGGTTTAATCTATCATGTATCTAAGAAATAAAGAGAGAGAATTTGATAAAAAGAAAATTAATTTGCCATCAGGACTTTCATAATTTAAAAGAGCACCAAAAAAAGCAAGTACTTAAATTATTTAGAATTGTCAAGGCACTTGTTACAAAATTGTAACAATTGATGAAACATTTATACCAATTTTTGACGTTTCTTGAAGAGAAGAAATTGAACTATGGGTATTTGAAGTTGAATTTTTGCATTCACACAATTACAAATAGAAAAATGACATGAAAAATAAAATGTAGAAATCTGCTTTTCCTGAAATCTGCTTTTTCAGATGTTCAGGATTGGTGTAAATCTTCAAACTGGGAAAACAGAAGTCTCTCAATCACAATAATTAATATACTATAAATATAACTTTCGGAAAATCTTAAAATGATTCAGAGAAAATTCATGCTTAATCCTGAAAATGCAACTCTAATTCCACTAGGTGAATAAATGAGTTAGTTGAATAAAGACACAACAATATGATGGAGCACCTACCTCATCAGTTGATCATGCCATAGACGATTTCTGCATGTTTTTTAATCTAATTCCTTCCTGGAATAAGAATGATGGGACCTTAAATCTTATCGTAACTTATCATTCATCTCATTTCCAAGAAAACATATCATTAAAGCCTTTCATCTATGGAGACTTTTCTTATAGAAATTCATCAATGCAGGATGAGACCCCTTTGCACCATTCAAAATTCTTTAAATATAACTTTAGAAAAAATTCCAAACTTTTGAGATTTAGAAAATTTCAGTATGAATCTAACAAATTAAATAAATATAAAAGTAATTAAATAAAAAGATAATTTACAACAAAATTTGTAATTTTTACATTGCACAAATTTATTAAAGTATATATTCAGGAAATGAGAGTATTGAGAATTATTAAAACACTCGAAGAAGTAGAAGTTGTTTTAATGTCCATTTTATACATATTACAAAATATATCTTTCTTTTCAACGGATACATCCAGGCTTTTCTTCGTAAAGACTAACTAGAAGCTAATTAATGATGCCATTATACAACAATGATACTACCGTCTGTTAAGAATATGAATTTGTGGATAAATATTAATGGATTTGGTACTGAAATAGCAATAGGTCTTGATCTTGCAAGTGATAACTAGCCCCAATCCATCACCTTTTTTATTCAGAAAATGCATTTATAAATACACCAACAACAGTTCTAGTACCAACTACATAATTTAACATCGTAAATACGATACAAGGAAGTAATAACAGTGTATGTTCATCATAGCACATTACTAAGAAAATATCAAAACAAATGAACTTACATTAGGTAATTTCAGCTTGTTGTGCATCTGAAGGTTAAAATCTATCTTAGGCGTTAAAATCTATCAGATTACTAGTGAGGTACTATACTTTCTCAATATATAAATGTGTCGCTGTAAAAAGTTGTATATTCTAGTTTGTCAGTATGTTTTTTCAGTCTTTTTTCAAAATCACGGCCAAAAAGAAGATAATCACAGAATGGAACTCGGGTTTTGTTTCCTCGCCTAATTGTAAGTGGACAAAATCTTTTTTCCCATCAGTTCCCATCAGAGTTAAGAACTTTTGGTTCTACACTGACTTTAAAATCACACAATTCCTCACTGGACATGGGAAATTCAATAGCTATCTTCACCGTTTCAACATTAAAAACAGTGAGCTGTGCATGTGCAACTCTGAGAGTGACAACCCGTCTCACATTCTTCTTGAATGTCCATCTGTTTCAGAAGAAAGGAACCAGCTTTGCAAAGACTTAAATAACAAGTGGCCCCCGATCTTTATAGACCTAGTAAAGAAAGAGAATTTTGAATTTTTTAAGAAATTTATCCATGCTGTTATCTAACTACTTTTTTATTTTTATATCTCTTTTTTTTCTCTCTGCCTTCTTTTATTATTATTTTTTCATCTCATGATTTATTTGGATTTGTTATGTAGTGCATTTGTTGTACCTTCGGGCCCTGTGTGGTATTACTTGGTGCACAGGGAGATATTTTTGTTTTCCCAAATTAAAAAAAAAATATATGATTAAAATCCCAAGACATTTTATGAAAATGGAAAGTAATGTATTAATCAATTAAACACGAATTTCTATATGTCCCTTTGTTTTGAAAATGTTAGTGATTAAAATTAACAAAATACATAAATATGCGCAAGATATATATGAATACAAATATGCAATGCACATAAATATGTAAATCATCATTATTTTAAAAGTGAAGTCATCAAAATTAGATTCCATTTACTTCAACAAAAAAATTGCTAAAAAATTTAAACTTCAATTAATTTAAAAATTAATTAAAATTAATTAAAAATTCTAATTAGTTAGGTTTCTAATAGACAATTTTAACCGACCGAAATCATTAGCAGAAAACAGATTTGGAATCTGGGCCACGATCACTAGAGGAAATCATTATCTAAATTGGCTAGATCATTATCTACAATGGCTTAATCATTATTTAAATTGGCTTAATCATTATATAAATTCTCCGCAAAATTCTAAGGTGTCGGAGGGAGCTCTTCTAAGTTTTGCATTCATAAGTTCTTTCATGAAATAAGCTATCAGCTGCTAATGGAAAAAAGCTACATACCAGCATACCTCTTCTCTCAACTATTACAACGATGCTTTCTCGTCAATATTTATGTCTTTCTGTTTCAATTTTTCTTACTATTTATCAACCAAATTAAAATGTATGCTTGAAGTTATATATCCCCATTCAGCTATCTTTATTTAACACTTCATCAATTTTTCTAAGAGAGAATTGCCTTATAAGACAATAAAATGATATTCAATTATTTAAAATATATCAACTTGCTGTTATATATATTTCATTTTCTAACCTTTTATTTTAGTCAATGAAGTATAACAAAAATAAATTTAATTTTTGTCAAGTGACAAGTTCTAATCTGAAATGAAAATTCTCTCTCCTGAAAGAACTAAGGTGGAAGAATAACATTGAATGAGCAAAACTTCTCCCCATGATTTTGACTGCGTCAAGTATTGAACTCGCAACCGAAGGCATAAGGAATTTTTTCTCTCTCTCAGTAGAATTTTAGTAAATATTTCGAGACTGCAATTACAAAATAAACTATTCCTACAATATGTGACTTTTATAGGAATTTTTTTAAATATAAATTGTTTAAACTTAAAAATATATTCGCAATACATATAATTACATAGTTTAAAAGTATAGCTATTTTAAAACTCTAAGTTTGCTACGGATTTTTAAACTAGGAATTACTATACTATGATTTTATATTTTCCGTATTTTTCACTTACTTAAAATTAAGAAATATCACAAACTACTATTAATAATATAAATTAATTTTTTCAATGTATAAATTCAAAAATAATTACTGAGAATAAAGAAATGTTGTGAAAAGATTTCTTAGTTCAAGTATTGACATATTTTGGAAATAAATACTAAAATATTTGTGTGTGTGTGTTTGCATCAGTAAGAATGAATTTGAAAGAAAGTTGAAAGAAATTAAAAATAAAGGTAAATGAATTCAATATAAGGTTTTGTTATTAATTAAATACTCAATATAATATCGCTCAGGAAAAATATTAATATCATTCACTTCATGTTCTTATGTAACTTTAACAGATTTCTTATGAAAATGCAGAATATAGCTTAACTTATAAATTATGTAAACAGAAAATAGTGACATGATAAACATTTTGTTTTTCAAAAGAAGAAGATCTGACTGAATATCCAGAAGATACTTTATCATATAAATAATTCTCTAAGAATATATTCTGAAAATATATTTTAATAGCCATATATTTGTAACTATGCAGATGTTTACACATTGCTTCAGTTAGTTATTATTACTATTATGTGATAACATAAAACAATTTTGAATTTATTCCTAGGACAAATTTTAAGTAAAATTTTTTGAATCGTGCTTATTAAAAGAATGTATTCTTCAGCTATTCACAGTTATGTTTCGCATTAATGCATTCGAACAATATATAATCTTTCAAGAACATATTCGAAAAATATATTTTATGCATGTCATCTGTTTTGATATGCGTGTATTTGAAAATAAGCAGTTGTTTTTATATTATCTCACAGAGTAAGCTATGATTACTATTATGTGATAATTTAAAACAATTTTGACTTTATTCGCAGGGAAAAAATTAAATTAAACTTTCTTTATTCGAGTTTATTAAAAGATGTATCTTTTAGCTATTCTCAGTTGTATTTCATATTATTGCTTTTGAGCAACATACACCGCTGGCCACCGTAAATGTACACCCTGAAGGATGCATGCGAATAACATGAAATTTTCAGAACGCATTAGTGAAGGTGAGATATGCAAATGATTAAAATTTCAGCACATCACGCACGCCTGTGGCGCCATTTCAAAGCGCTATTTAAGGCTTGGAAACTTCAACGATTTCAAGTTTGGCAATTGTGGTTTTCTTGTGGTTTTTTTCAAAGAAACGATTAATTATGCCTCGCAGAAAACAGCAATTACTTTTAAATCATGTATCCGAGTTCGACAGAGGAAAGAAGTGGCCTACCGAGATTGTAGATTATTTTTCAGGCAAGTCAGTAGTCGTGTTGGATGAAACCAAACAACTGTAATGCGTATATGTGATCGTTGGATTCAGGAGGGTATGACGGTCCGACGTGTTCGATCACACCTCAGGGCACCACTTCACGTGATGAGAGGCAGATTGGGCTCATGGGAGTTGACATTGACACCAGCGAACTCCCCTATACCTAACTCCAAGGAGCTTTACCAGTTTAATGAGAGCTGCTGGGACTTTTATTTAAAAATGATACTATAAAAATTTTTACAACAGTTGAACATGATTATCTTACAAAATGGCTTTAAATATGCAATCAAATTCTGGTTAATTGTAAAGATGAAAACAAGATGACAATATAATGGAGTCTATGATGAATTATATACAGTTAACATAATAATTGTAATTTTGCAAAGTTCTTGATTATAAGTGAATAAAAATTTATAAATCATATTCAAAAAGTTTTTGATATTTACAAAAAAGAGCCTTAATTTGGTCAAAACATGTTTTTAGCTAAGTTGTAGAAGAGTTCCCAATCCAACAAACTAAGTTTTCATTGTTTATTAGGAATTCAAATGTTTTATTTAATTTTGCTCTCGCTGTACGATTTCTCAGAATTCTCTTCTTCCAGAGGATCTTCCAATTTTCGCTGGGTATAGCTAAATGCCAGGATAATATTAAGGAGCAAGTTGTCAAGAAGTGGAGTGGATTGCCTTCTTTTCCACAAGTGCAATCTTTGGAATCAGAAATATGAAACCTGTGGAAGTAAGATGGAAATGGCCCATGCCCCGAAAGGAAAATTACCTCATTCCTAGTCCAGTTTAGGGTTTTCCTGCTTACTTTTAGTATCATCTCGTGTACATTTCTTCCAGTTATTCCATTATCCCAATCTTCCTGCCAACGATCCATTAACCAATTATCAAGTAAAGATTTTTTATGACAACGTGGTAATGGTAGGACCTGAGAAGAATTACTTGATAGTGCAGCCGCTTTTGCAAGGCTGTCCGCTGCCTCATTTCCTTCTGTACCTTGATGGGCCTTTACCCAACCAATCCTGATGTTATCTGATGTTTTTAGGAGATCTTGCATTTCTCGTACCATAGGATATTTGTTAAGAGGATTAGATAAAGATTTAAGGCATGCTTGACTATCTGACCAGATGTTTGTTGGAAGAGGTTGTGAAGCAGCTACTTGAATGGCTTTACGCAGAGCATATACTTCAGCTTGATATACTGTGTTCTCAGGTTGTAGCCCAGTACTCCAAGTACTTTGTAATCCGAGTTCAGAGTATACTATCATTCCGGATCCAACATTTTCTTCTATTTTTGAGCCATCTGTGAAAATTGTTAGGAAGCCTTCACTGAAACATGGTATATGGTTTCTAGATTGCTGAACCGCATCATGATCCATAGCACAGCACACTCAGTCTGTAGGGCATCATCCAGTGTCTGCGCGTACCATTCGATGCCATTTACAGCAGAGTGATCTATCCGCATGACGTCCATTGCTTCGTCTACCTTTGACGCAGAACCACAGACGTTTCCTCCGCCCACCAATGGAGTGATGAAAGAAGAATGTGGATGGCAGAATGGAATGAAGTTGTCTTTAGTGAAGAATCACGCTTCTATCTGCAACACCACGATGGTTACTTTAGAGTCTGGGACACCGTGGAGAGAGGAGGACAGATGCGTTAGGCACCATCACACTGGTCCTGCACCGGGTATTTCGGTATGTGTTGTATTGGATATCACTGTCATACTCCTCTTGTACGTTTTGCCTGTTTTTTAAATAACGAGTGTTGCCTACTCAAGTTGTTAGAGCCACTTTTCGTTCCTTACTTTCAAGGCTTGCCCACAGCCATATTTAAACTGTATAATGCGCGACCACACGTGGTACTTATTATCCAATTATTCTTTGTCAATCACAGAATTGAATTGGTTCGCAAGCCAGCTTGTTCTTTGGATCTTTTACCGATAAAAAACATGTGATCCATTGCTGCTCAATGATTGACCTAAAGTACATCCCCAGCTGCCACACCACATCAAATTTGGCAACGTGTGGAAGCTACTTGGTCTGCTGCACAGCAAGAACTTATCCAAAGTTTCTTTGCATCAGTGCCGAGGCATGTGGCAGCTGTGGTCTCCAACAATAGCAGCTAAAATGGCTGCTGATTTTGCCTTTCACAGAAGTCTTTACTTCACACTTCGCAGAAGTATATATGTTTAATCATTTGATACTTGGTTAACATGTTATAAACCAAATAAATTTTGTTGCGATATCTGTCTTCCTTGATGTTACAATTTGTGTAATCAGCTGTGTTAATTCTTTCTCTATTAATGAAATAAATAAAAAAATCAGTGCTAAAAACATAAACCAAATATCTTCTGTCAAATTAGAATGCTTTTATTGTGTTAAATTAATACATTTGTAATATTTATAAAATTGTAATACAACAAAGAAAATTATACTGGTAAATTTTGAAGGTATTTTATTTTTAGTATTCTCTAAACGCATACTGAGAATCGAATACTTTCCGGTATATTCTATTCTCAGTATACTCAGACGTGCTTGCCTGTAATGTTTGTTATTTTACACCACATGGCATGGAAAGCTGAGGGAACAACTCTGTCTCTTGCACACATTTCCAGTTTAAATTTCTGAATCAAGCAATGGAGGTTTATTCAGTATAAGAAACAACATAAGAATGTTTATCAGTATAAGAATGTTTATTCAATATTAGAAAATCCTTCTAGACTTTTTGAATTTATTAGAACTGAGAGTTTTAATTTAAATATTAGAGAGTTTAAAATTTAGAGTTATAATTATATTAATTTAGATATTATAATTAGATACGAGTTACAAAATGTTTTTTATAAAAGTTGTGTCATTTGTAATTGGTTTAGCGTTTTTTCTTCCTAGTGCATAAGTTTGTTATAAAATAATGAGAATCAAAACAAAGCAAGTGCATTCAAACCAACAATACATCATTATGAGAAAATATTAAGGAAAAAGACACAAGAGAGTCGCATTTTATTTGAAAAATGCTTCAATTAGAACCATCATTATTTTCAGTCTGTCAGTGTTGTCCAAAATATTATTGAAAATAATATTTCAAAAACAATTCAGTACCTATAAGTATTTTTAATGGCATAAGAAATAAATTCAGTAACGTAAATATAACACTTAAATTTCTGAAAGTTATATATATATTCAAAAATACATATAACACACGTATCATGTATTAATGATAAATACAAAAGGATTTTTAAAAATTTCTTTAACTTAGATATTAAATTTCTTGAATTTAACGGTTATTAAGTCAGTTATATTAGATACACACAGCCTGTGTGCTATATAGTAAATAATTTTAGTGGTGTTTGAAAATAGGATGTCCTTAATTTACTTCCTTATTTAACATTGAAGTAAGGTTAATTAGATGTCTCGACCAATCAAATATATTAATTTTAATTATGTGAATATTTTCCTTCTTTTGATTTTTTTTTTATTCAGTTGAATAATTTTTGTTATACAATTTATTTTCTTATGAAAATATGTGTTTATTTTTTCATTTATTATGCTGAAATGTGTTTATTAGTTAAAACACTCTATTAAGTTTTTTAACTAAAACTTAACCTAACACATTCACCATATTAGGATATTAAAGTATCACTGTCTCTGCGCTTTCACTCTCTCTGCATAATAGATCTTCCTGACCAGTGTAAATGTGCGCCCTCTAGTGATCAAACGATGCATATTCTGGTAAGACGTTTTTCTGTCTTGTTTGAGAGTAGATGAGTTGACTCTCTTGTGTATCATTAGAAATGTTGTTTAATATTATTATCTTATTATAATTACTTGTGTTGTAATGGTCTGTTATCATTAAATATGTCTGTTTGTGACGTGTTTAATGACAACAGACAATATTAAACATTTCATTAAACACACTGCCTAACATTCACTATTCATCAGTTTCGTGACTAGTACAAGAAATTAAAAATGCATTTCAAAACGACAGAAAAAAATTTCTTTGAATACATTATTATATGTTGAATGTCCCGTACCTCGACAACGTTTAAACTCACTTTGTCACATAGTAAACGGTTTCCTTAAACGCAGAAATTTAATTAGCACAAACTTCATTTATAATCAGACCAATATTTCTAATGAAGTGCTATATTTTGCAGTTATTCAGAATATTCTGATTTGAGCTGAGTTTTACTTTATAGAATAGAATTTTATCTTTGAATTCTTAAAATATAATAATGTAATTTAATTTTTTTGTTGCTGTCTATCTATATTATGAAATGCAAAATATCTTCGATTTTGCGTGATATTATGATTGTGTAGTCAAATAATTTCAAATAAATCTAAGAAGTGGTGAAGTACTAATTTGCGAAGAGAAGAAGTGGCGTAATACTAGATTTATTACGAATTTATTTTTAAATAATAGAAAATATTGGATCTAAAGAAATAAATATTTCACTCAGCATAAGAAAGTAGAGTCAAACGCAAGGTAGTTTATATAATAATTTATCTAATATCAAAGGATTAAAAAAATATTAAAAACGAAATAAGTAATATTATTAAGAAAAATACTAGATTTATTACGAATTTATTTTTAAATAATTGAAAATATTGGATCTAAAGAAGTAAATATTTCACTCAGCATAAAAAAGTAGAATCAAACGCAAGGTAGTTTATAATTTATCTAATATCAAAGGATTAAAAAAATATTAAAAACTAAATAAGTAATATTATTAAGAAAAATACTAGATTTATTACGAATTTATTTTTAAATAATTGAAAATATTAGATCTAAAGAAATAAATATTTCACTCAGCATAAGAAAGTAGAGTTAAACGCAAGGTAGTTTGTAATTTATCTAATATCAAAGGATTAAAAAAATATTAAAAACGAAATAAGTAATATTATTAAGGAAAATACTAGATTTATTACGAATTTATTTTTAAATAATAGAAAATATTGGATCTAAAGAAATAAATATTTCACTCATCATAAGAAAGTAGAGTCAAACGCAAGGTAGTTTATATAATAATTTATCTAATATCAAAGGATTAAAATAATATTAAAAACGAAATAAGTAATATTATTAAGAAAAATACTAGATTTATTACGAATTTATTTTTAAATAATAGAAAATATTGGATCTAAAGAAATGAATATTTCACTCAACATAAAAAAGTAGAATCAAACGCAAGGTAGTTTATAATTTATCTAATATCAAAGGACTAAAATAATATTAAAAACGAAATAAGTAATATTATTAAGAAAAATACTAGATTTATTACGAATTTATTTTTAAATAATAGAAAATATTGGATCTAAAGAAATGAATATTTCACTCAACATAAAAAAGTAGAATCAAACGCAAGGTAGTTTATAATTTATCTAATATCAAAGGATTAAAAAAGTATTAAAAACTAAATAAGTAATACTATTCAGAAAAATCGTTTTAAATAATAACAAATAGGTAAAAAAAAGAAATAGTAAAGCAAATAAAACTTAAAAATAATAAACGCAGATAAATAATTAGAATAATTCCAATAAATGTATTGGGTTCTGAATTTAGATACGAATAACATTTTTGTAAACTAAAAGTAAAAAATTATAAATTTACAAACTTTTTTCATTTCAATTTTTTTAAATATTTCTTGTATAGCAAATATAAACTACTTTGTCTTTATTATTCACTAATAGGATTTTCAGATTTTTTCTAAATAAATTGTTAAATGAAACAAGAAGAACATGTAAAATTTAAGTTTCTATTCCCCAATTTGATAAAAAGTTTATATTGAAATCATGAACTTAAGTTTCTGACGATAATAAAATATTAAAAATTGAAATTAAATAGGTTGTATAACACTCTTTACTAATACAAAAGTACTAAAACTTAAATGTGATGCTTATATATATATAGTTGTAACAATATTTTGTCTAACGGCAACTTACGGAAGAAGATACTGGACGCAATTCAAAACACATGTTCTTAAAGATAATGAACAATAATCGAATTTAATCCCTACACCAAGCTTTTTGTTCCTACTTAAGAAAAGCAGAATACCATTTTTGTTTCCTCAGAAACTATACTACATCTCAGAAAAAAATGCGATGTAACTCTTATTCTGATAAAATGGTTCTTCAAAAATTTTTATTTGTGCGATATTTATAATTATCTATATAATTTAATTTTTAACACATTATATACACGAAAATACAGATTACGCTTTAGCACAAATCATGCATGAGTTACAATTTACTTGATTATAATCTTTTTGAAAACTGGAAATAAAATGGAAGTTATATTTTCTTATAAGAGAATATATGAATTTTAAAAGCAATAAAAAATTCATTTTGTAAAATTATTTCTGATATCACGTATTAGAAATTGTTTTTCAAAAGTATATTGTATTAATATCGCATGCAAATATTGATAAATAATTTTAGATGCTCTTTTTAATACAATATACATTGAGAATTTTACACTTACATATAAAAATTATTGAGCACTATTTATTACTATCAGATTATTACTGAACTAGTTTTTATAGATCTTTTACAAAAAATCATCATTTATTTTTCTAAATTTAAAAAATTAATCCCGGATGATATTAAATAGGAATTTAAATTTTCTATAAATTCTTTGCTCTATGATCAAGAGTAGAAAATTTTTGAAATTTCAAACATCAACATTTTTAAGAATTGACGTAAATTCTGTAAATAAATTGAAGAAAATCTTAACTAAGCAAAATTATGTCGTAAAACTGTATTAATATGACTATATATATATTTGTTAAAATTAATTTAATTTAAAAATGAAGGAAACATTACAGAATTTAGGCTGATTTTTTCCAAGATAGCTTGACATGAAGATATTTTAAATATATTTGAGTTTATTAAAATTCTGAAATAATTGGTAATAATTTAAATATTAACTTTATAAAAAATATACAAAATGTTAAATATTGAAATTTCTTCAAGTCAATAAGATTTATATTTCATGAATAGATAAAATAATGATATTAAAAATAAATGAAAGAGAATTTTAAACTTCTTTCTTTCATTTTATTCAAATAAAATGTTAATGCAATATTGTAATGTAATTATGTATTATATTACAAAATTTGACACTGCCTGGTCTTTTATTATTCTAATCAATTAAATTTTGATATTTCCCAAGAGAAAAAAAATTGCTATATTTATAGAAGCGCAAAATTGTTTTTCATTTTCTTATTCATATAACACTATTGTTTTTCAAGTTTCTACTGTCAGACACGATATTGATTGTTTTTTAATCAATGGATACAAAAAAAAATTTCATTTTAGCAGAATCAATATTTTTTTCTTAAAATTGAATTCAATATTATAAATTTTTTTATCATAAAACTTTTGATTTTTCAGTTAAGCAACAACATGTTTAAAAATTATTTATTTAAATATTTTTTAATGAAATATCTTTTTTATATCATAGAATGCATTTATCTTCATTTATGTGATAAAATCATTACAGAAGAAACAATAGTAAAATGAATTATATATTAAAAGCTGTTCTTACACAAGTTATCATATAATTGTAATAATTTGGTTTTTTGTGCAGTTTTAAGTAGCAAAGCTATTTAATTAATTGCATTTTAATTATGCATGATGCAAATTTAAGGCATTTTATTTTTTAAATATGTTTTCATAATTATAAATATAACATTCGCTTGAATAAAAATTTAATTATGCACGCAATAAATGAATAGTTACTTTTGAAACAACAATTAACTTTCGAATTCAGAAACAGTTTTTTTATAACATTGCTTTATAATGTTTATAAAAACTAACTTTATGTTTTATAGGTATATATATCATTATTATTTTATGGATACCAGGTGTATGCATATCAAATGAGACGATGGCTAACACATGTCGCCCCGCTTATTTGCAAACATTACGAAATCATGACACGTGATTTTTTATAGTTTAAACTTTGATATTCACGTTTAGTTTACATTTAGACAAGTTTCAGCGTGCATTGTTTTTTCTTTCTTTCTTTTTTTTTATTGTTTTGAAAATGTCGAATTTTATGCCTTCCGACCACGATTTGCGGTTAGCATTAATTTTTTGTTACCATTTGAAGAAAAATGCTTGTAGAAGCGTACGGTGGCCATTCGTCAAAAACTCTGATGAATAATACAGTTGATGTTTATCTACACACAGTATATAACTAATGTAGACATTAATGCCTATTTATTGCTTACGATAATTAATGAGTTTCAGATTCAACAGTAGAGCAGAAATATCAATACTTGTGTATCCTAACATTGAGTGGAAGTAAATTTCTTTTCCTAAATATATATTTTATTCCTTTTTATGAGATACTTTAAATAAAGTTATTCCAAAATAAAACATATTTAAGAAAGACAATTTGAAAATCTTAGGGTCTTAGCAGCTGAACAATAAAGATCAACACAATTGTAATTCAAAAAATAACCACATGTTGCACCTAAATTCTGGCTACACCAACCCTTAAGAGAAAAGAAATAATTTTACTTAATCCAAAGACAATAGATACACATATTCTAAAGGCATTTTCATTTTTATCAACTACTGCCAAAGAATTTTGAATGCAAATCTGCAGATTTCAGTTGCACTACCACCGATCTACTGAGAAACAGAGGACGTTTTTAAAATCTCTGTATTACAAATAAGATCCACATCCATTACCAATAAGGAAATGTTAGACCTTACATATCACAGAATTAACATTAGGAAGTAAAAGAGAACTTTTATTAAAGGAGATAGAATTCATATTGTCTGAGCCAAAACACACAATATGAATGATATCTCCTATTGATTATTGAGTGCAACTATTGAAAAACTGCCTCAATCACTTCACAGAAGGTCAAAAATAGACAACTGCGTGAGTTCAGCTTTCCTTTTATTTAATAAATTCCAAGTAATTCACAGTGTTCAAGTAAAATTTCATAATAATAGCTCCCTTTCGAAACAAAAACCATAGTCATTTAATTAGTCGTCCTTAAAATACACAACTTCACTTCAAATAAACGGCTATTGTCCGTTTCAGAAGTCGCCATCTTAGCAACTTGAAATTCGTCGAGGTTACGAAGAAATTTGAAATTTGCTTTAAGTGCTTAAATGAACAGGCCTCTCCTGAACATATTCTTCAATTTCTTGGCCTCTCCGGGAGTGATCTGAGATCTGAGTAGATCTGAGATCGGGAGTGATAGAGAACCCACTTATGGTACTAGATGTTTTAAAGGTGTACGCGCTCATGGACCTAGTCTAGCATTGCTGACCTCTGGGACATGCAACAACAACACTTCACCACGGTGAGCAATAGTGCTCCTACAATTTAAGAAATAGATTACCGAGATATTATATCTCCATAAATATATAAAATTCAAGATCCTCTGAGAGAATATAAGCAAAATTGGAAAACTCATGCCGAAAGAAATGAAAGGGCAGACTATCTTGCAGATCAAGTACCAACAAACAATAGAATACAAATTAATCACAACCCACGGCATAAATTTTATCTGAAATATTTCCCTCAACAACATATATTAAAGCAATGGCAAATTTACAAGGACCCAGCAAAAAAATGGTAGTAATTTATTCCCTATCTTCCTCCTTAAAGTATCCATAAACTATTTTATCAACTATCTCTTTTTCTGCTTCGATCAATTTGATTAATATTATGAAACATTAGAAGTGACACTTCCTTGTATTCATATAACAAAGAAGGTTCAGCAGTGCACCACTTAAAAGAATGCCCAACCAATAAATATATAATCACTGACAAACTTACAGGCTAACCAAAATATTTTAGTTTTGAGTAAGCCATAGACACTCCCAACGTCGCATAAGCCAATAAGGGCAATGAAGATTTTTCCTATAATGAGGATCCTCATGATTAATTTAATCAATATGCCAAATTTAATAATTTAATTCTTTTATCATTAGCAATGACTAATCAAGATTTTTTATCATTGGAATAATATGTTTCGCCCTAAGCAGGTAATCTCTACTGCGTAGTTGATTACCACACACAGATATACTGTTCATACTTTCAAATATTAATTCATGGCCAAAAAAAAACAAAGTATTCACTCTGTATAAAAGCAAATTTTCTTTGTTATTTCCCAGTTTAGAAAGAACAGCATATACTTGCTAAACATCATATATCATATCAAGCCTCTACATTATCAGTTTACTCTTAAGAAGTATATATTATTTTTTTTACTTGGAGTAGCATATTTTATTGCTTATATTAGCGTTTTTCAATCTTTCATTATTCATGGGCTTATTATTAACCATAGTTTTTATCGCGCATCCTGCATATTATGAAACAGATAAAGTAATAATGTATCTTAGATATTTTAGCTCTAAAAGTGCACTAATACTTTAATTTTAAACATTACAAATTAACGAAATTTATTGAAATTTGAATACACATATCCTTAGCATTAACAGAACAAGAATCTAATTCCTTTTTATTAATATTACATTCACCATGTTGGACAATTTTGTAGTTTCGAGAGAAGTTCCTGTTTGTTTTGAACATTTCAAAATGTCGACAAGAAATCTTGAGAATTGTCAAATTTAAGCAAAATATTCCTTTTAGAGAGTAGGAGAATAATCAATAAAACCAGTTTCAGTTCCAGGCAGTGTCATTAAAATCGATTCCTCTGTTTTGAATTTATAGTGAGTTTGTATGTTAAATTTGGTTTCGTGTTAATTGTAATTTATAATATTAAATTTTTAGGGCAGCAAATTTATGCAGAATCATGGATGCATTTTTAAGCCGGTGTAAATGATAATAAGAATTAACAAGTTCATAGACGACCGTGGTTTTGAAAATAAAATCTAGAAAATATTAATGTAAATGGAGAAGATAAAGTTCTGCGTACCATTTGCTTAAATATGTTGAAGACAGACAATATGACACCAAATAAAATTAAACGACATTTGGAGATGCTTCATCAGGATTATGTCAAGAACTCCAGAGATATCTAAGAATTAAAATCATATGAAACAAAAGAAAAACTTTGGGAATGAAAATTTTTTATTTTCCTCTTACAAAGTTTTATGTGAAATAACCAGTTGTAAGAATCTTCACACAATTGTTTTAGATTTTATTTTGCCAGCAGCAACTGAGATTGTAGTCTATACCTCTTTCAAATGATATTGCCACCTGTTGAATTGATTACATACCTGAAGATGCACAATGTCAGTTTTTCTTGAAGTTGCGTAAAATATTGCTTTCAATACATCTTGATGAGTCAAGAAATAAAGTACGTCCACATTTTATTGAATATTTTCGATTTTATAATGATATGTCACAGAATTGAAAATGAGCAAAATCAGAAGAACTACTCTCTCTTTTTCCTCAAAACTATTATAAATTAAAGAAATAACAATCCTATTATTTGCTATCTTTGATTTTATAAAGTGATCTTATGAACGAAACAAAAATATATAATGGAAAAATTCATTGAAATATGCGTCGATGGTGTTCGTTCAATATTCAAATGATTCTCCTGAATAAAAGCAATTATAAAAAAGAAGTTGCCACATCTTAGTACGTGATTGATCTGCAGAGAAGCTCTGGCTTCCAAAGAAATTACTACTGGTCTGAATAATGTGTTAAATACTGTGGTAATCATTTTAAATTAAAAATATGTCCCATAAAATAAAAAATTCAATTTTGGATTTTGTAAAGACAGGGGTGTAGTGCATTTAACGCTACTGCTTTAATGCAGGAAGAAATGGTAATCACGCTTGAAAATGTTTTCGCGTGTTTATGGATAAAGCCCCATTTTCCTAGCAGAGGAAAACAAAACGGAAGATGAGAAATTTCACGATAATTTACTTGTGACAAAATTGAGAAACTTGCTGGACGTATAAGTATGGATAAGTCTTCAACTCAAATACGTATTTATATAATATAAAATAACAAAAAAAGTGCTTTTTTGGTAATAAGTTGGAATTGTGGAGTAAAAATTTAAAGGAGAAGCAAACTATGTTTTCAAACGTAGTTGATTTGAGTTAAAAGTTACAATGTTGAACAGTATGTAAAAGATATTTTAATAATCTCTGAAAATCAATTAGCTATACCAAGAAAACATTTAAAAAAGTATTTTCTTGCTGACGACAAATTGATAACAAGTTACAAGTATGTTAGGAATCCATTTCATAATACTCCGAAAGGTCATTTCAAAGATAATAATCACATATTTCAGTTCTTAGAAAGAAGCCATCTAGATTTCATTCTTTGAATCTGGCAGAGAATGAATTTTCTGCACGAAATCAAGAGCATTTCGCATTCTATTACGATTTTCATCATTCTACATTTCTGAAACTGTATTTTCTGGAGTGATTTCTTTGAAAACAAAATATAATTCTGAGCTAAGTATAGAAAAGAAATCAAAATATATATTTCTAATATTAAGACTTCTTTGAAATAATTTATTCTTTCAGAAAAATACAAGGAAGTCACTAAAAAGTATTAAATTTATTTTTAATCATCGAATTTTCATTTAGTATGTTGTTTTAGTTTAATAACTTATGTATTAAATAATGCATTGTGAAATGTGTCTTGTTTTTTATATATATGCTTTAATTTCCCATAGTTAATTTTTTTAAAATAATATCTATTTGATTTATCCTTTTTTTAATGTATTCACATCTCCCAAGGAGCACCCCACAGATTGAGAATTGCTGGCTTACAGGACAGAAAACCGAGTAATCAACACTTTGAGTGTGGCAAAACGTACTACTTTCTATCTCATTATGATCAATCTGCAAAACAAGTACTGTATTCCCTTATCTTTAATATTTTACATTAAAAATTCTATTAACCATACAAAAAGTACAGTAACGTACATCACATTTTCATGTACAGAGGGAATTAACACATTTTTAGAACTATTTCGCGGCCATTTAATTAATGTTTAAAATGTAAAGATTATTTGTTTTTAAATGTTCAGTCTGCTAGCCTTTTTTCTGAACTAAAAGTCTGCATCGTGATTCCCATGATAGAAGAGATTTTCGCAAATTTCCAGTGGTATTGTTTTCCATTCCTCTTCCACTACTTTCCAGAGTCCATCTATTGTGGTGGGTTTGCGTTTAGAAAGAGCTCTTTTTAACAGACCAAAAGCACAATGGTCTATAGGTGAAACGTCGGGAGACTTCGCACGGATATGATGAAAATGTATACATACAATACCTGTATTACTCATCATTTTTTAAGCAGTGCAGTGGTAGCTTTCGAAGTATGACTTACAGCTTTGTCTTCATGAAGTTTCTCTCTTTGAAAGTCATTGGGATAAAGAAGTGGAATTTCTTTTGTAAATATTGGGCGTAAAAAATTCTCTTGATAGTACGTTGAGTTGATTTTAACATTTCTTTCCACTCTTCTTATTTTTAATTTGCCATTGTAGGAGAAACCTGCAACAAACACAAACCCCTTACTGAAACTTTCTTTACATTGACGGAAACGGGTTTGTTTATTTTTTCTCTTTATTTTCTATAGTAAAAAGAAATTTTTTAGATAGAGATATTTAGGTAAACCCATGCTTCATCAAGGGTCATTATGGTTTCCATTTATCTCTAGCTAAGTGATTTTCTTACAGGATTCTACAAAATGTTTTGCGTTGAGCCACATGTTTCGGCAAAAGCTGGTGAAGTTATGTTTTTTACCTTTTTTATGTTGTAAATACTGGTTTATTATTTTATTTACTGTTGCTACAGGTGTATCTAAAGACTTTGCAATTGATTTCCGTGTTGCCGGATTTTCTCTTGTTACTAGCGATTTCACTTTAGAAACATTTGAAATAGTACGTACCTTTTAAGAATATTGGTTTAGAGTCTTCTTTCTATGTAGAAATAATGATTGACAGTTTTTACCTGTCCAATTAATAATATTGCTTATTTTGCACTTACAAATTTTAATACCTGCATTTCACAACGTTTTTGAATTATGGAATAAGAACGTTTATCTTCGGAAAACGCAAAAACATATCCTTCAGTTCACAGCATGTTTATATGTGACAATTTGAAAGAAGAATATATTTAAAAGTAGCAGATGATATTTCTCATTTCAAATAATAAGCTGTTGCAAAAATATTTTATTCAAAAATATCTATTTTTATAATACGCTATTGAAATCGTTCTAAAAATGTGTTAACACCCTCTGCATTTATAAAAACTGGTTTTTCTTTAAATACCAATATTATCTTTGAGGTCCGTTCTTTGTCATTCACTTTGCCCCTCAAAATTATAAATGTGCAATTTAATAGATATGATTGACAAAGAGATAAGCGTAGAATTCTACATTGGTGAGGAAAACTTAAATAACGACATACATTTTAATTAAATAACAATTAAATTGAAGAAGAGAAGTTCTTGGAGTCATTACAATGAATCAGTAATTGAGTAAAAAGTTCATATGTATCCGAATTTCAGGAGTGAAATATCACAGTCAACGTGAGTGTTCAAAACACACTCTGGTAAACGCGCAAATCTTAAGACTACTGTAAAAGAAAGGACAGAAAAAAATTAAAGATACTCACTGCAAGTACATATGAGTTCTTTCATGAAATACAAATAGAAGAAGTTGCATGGATATCATCCAGAATGAAAAAAATAATCAGAATGGTGGAAGTCGTGGTGCAATCAGTATAGCTGAAGAGTTCGTAATCAACAAAAGTGCTGTTTCGTGCACTTTGTAAGCCTTCCAAACCATAGATACAGTATTTCGAAAGCTTGGTGGTCTCGACATGTGTCACGTTTTACTGAGCCTAAGCGCCTTCACAAAGACTATAAATTCTTCTTATGTCCTAAATGCTGTATTTTCAGTAACATCACAAAAGGACATGGTTACGATGGTCCTAAAGTTTTCGCATTGAAAATCATTTTGTTAAACGCGCCATTTTTGAATAATATTCTCTAACCGCAGATGGTTCTATTTATAAGCTGGTGATTACTTCTAATATGTATCTGTTCCGATGTGTCATTAGTATTGACTTCATGTTTATGGATGACAATGAGTGGGTATATAAAACTTCTAATGTTCAACAGTTACTGGAAGGGAAGATATAACTTGAATGGATTGGCCATCGTATTCCCTTGATTTAAATTCCATAGAATATGCGTAGGATGTGTTAAGAAGACGCCTTGCGTTACGGTTGCATTTTACTCGAAAAACTCAACAATGAAGCAGATACTCTTTGAGAAATGTGGGCACTCTTACGTCAAGAATTGTTGTTCAATCTGGGGATGAGTATGGAGAGACAGCGTGAAGCAATGATTGCAGTATGAGAGAGTATATATCATAGAAAGGAAAATGTTATTTTTGTTCGTTTAGACAGACTATCATCTGTAATTATAATCGTTACAAATTTTTGCTTAATCTTATACCATCGCATTTATGCTTGATCCCATACTATGTGAATTGGTTTCATTTTTTATCAACTAATTTTTCATGATCGCGTAAACAAAAATGCCGTCTGTTTTTTTATGAATTTAATATTTCTGTGATGTTACGGAGTTATGACAGATCATTTATAACTGAAGGTTGTAACAAAATTTGCTACACCTGTTTCTGAAGATGTGTATTACAAGCGTAATTTGAAATTTATGAATAGTCAATAAATTTATAAATCCACGTGAGACATGCATTAAATCTGAATGACTTCACTATACTGAATTCTTACCATGAGGAGAAGAATTTCTAAAATTCACCAAGAATGTTTAAGTTGTGAAATTATTTGCGCATTGCTAAAAAAGAAAATCACTTTGATTTTCATAAAAAGCTCAATTCAAGATTTATTTGTTTTAATATTTTTACCTGTGTGATATAAACTGAGAAATAGCATATTTGCAATTTTGTTCCCTAGTACTTTATTTAATTTTTTCATCATTAATCCCCGCTAACTCTCGTCTCAAAACTTAAAGTAGTTATCTCTGTGTGTAATGAAAATATATTTAATGTTATATAATGTAAAGCCATTGTAGAAGTTAAATTTTAGTAAATTAAATTTTAGAAAACAAAAATTTGTATAATAAAACTGATTTTATAATCTATAGAATGTATTAAGGTATATATGTTTCAGTCTGCACATGTCAGTTAAATCAACTTGCAATATTGTGTTCATATCTTTGAAAACCATTGGCCAACTAATATTTCATGAGTCTCAATAATTTTCTCAATAAATTTGCATTTTAAAGTAGGTTCGAAAACACTTTTTTCCCAAATGACTCTATCCAATATCATAGAACCAAAGAAGTGCAGGCTTTAATAAAAATAGTTTTATAATTCTCATAAAATTAGTAATGAAATACAAGCTGAATCAAACGAGAAAAACTATGATACATTGTTAAATAACAATTACCTGCAATTAATTATGTCATTTAGGATGAGAATGATAGAGTGATCCCTTTTAACATGACTGATATTTTAATCAGGTAAAAACAAATAAGAAAATACAGAAGTTATGAATCGCAGGCAAAAATGACATTGATAGTTTGAAATCTTAAATATTTTTTTCTTAGTGGTATACATGAAATCACTTCATAATTTGTAAAATATTTTGCTTGAAGAGTTTCTATATTAAGTATTATCAATTCAAGACACTGGTATAAAATGATCTTTCTCAAACTCAGTGATATTAATGTTGTGCTTGTGAAAACCTGATGTGTGCTAGAGGTGCTTGTGTAAAGTATCAGGAAAATTGTGTAATTCAAAGTGGCATATCTGTTTTACTATATCTAAAAAGAGTATAAATATAAATAAATAATTTTTCAGAAAAATAATTTAATTTCCTTTGACATGGAACTTAAATGCATAAACTCTAATAATCTAAATTGTTTTCTTTTTCCAGGTCTTTTACTTAACAAAGCATAAAAATTATCTATATGTAATTGCTAGTATTTAAATTTCTATTGAAATACTAACAATCATAACGAAATTTAAATTTTAACTTAAATATTAACGTAATTTAAATACTAACTATTATAACGAAATGTTTAACATTACTTGCGAATATTTATTTTTTTTTAAAATTAAAATCTAATCCTTTCACTACAAAAGATCTAAATTTTATAACATTACCTATTGTGAATTAAGGATTATATATATTTAACGGTAGTTGATTTTGTCTAGTGCCAACTACGCCGGTATAATAGGGTGCGATGCTCCACTTTTCCAACTGAACCATATTTTGGTGTAGAGGCAAACTTCCTCACTACACACATGGCATAGGTATCGGTTTATAGGGTAGACAACTATTCATAGCCCATTTTAATACAAAGAAAAGGCAAAGATAGGATAGATAGAGAGAGAAGAAGTACATCCCTGCCCAAACCGGGATTCAAACCCAGGACCTCCCTATCCGCAGTCAGGCGTTCTGACCACTGGACAGGGTAAGTGGCATACTTAATGGTAAAAGTGATAAATATCCAAAAATGTGTATTACATTTATCGACTTTAGTGGGGATTATGAATAATTACCGGTAGTTATTCATTAGTATCGGATTAATCACTGTTACCATAACATATATACCAAACATTTTCTACATTTATGTTCAGATTATTCGCCATTGTAATTTTGAAACATTTCTTATTTTACTGTGTTTGTGAATTTATTCTGCACGCAAATCTTTCTTTTTTCAGAGATAATTTAAAAAAATCAAACCAAATTATCTTAATTTAGACACATTTAAATTTTGATACAACATCTGTAAATCTAATAAAAATAACTAAGTTGTTATCTTTTTATATATTTACAGATCTTTACTATTACATTTCAATGAAAACCACTATAGACTTTAAAATTTATCGTTTTTAGAAATAAAAATTTCTAGCTTTTATAGGTTAACGCGATTATAGCTTAATATTTTCTGCTGATATACTTGATGTTTTTTCATTGGAATCTAAAATTAAACAATATCGTTAGATAATAGTTTGATTCCAGATACATCCGACTGTTCCCATTCCAATCCAATGTTAGAATTGTTTTGTGTCAGAAAAACGTCTAAAATGTACATACTGTATGCAAACTGTGCGGAGGTTGCGTTAAATAGAAAAGAATTGTAAATAATACATTTATTTTGCTGCCTAGTTTCGCTGCGCGGGTTTTTTTTTGTGTGTGTGTGCGTGTGTGTGTAAGAGTACAACGTTAAGATTTACAAGAAAAAAGGTTGCCGTAGATGGCGTGATTACAGAATGCGCCAAGGAGTTGCTCCGTAGCCAAGGGTAAACATAATAAATACGGAACATCCTGGCCGACGTTGAAATATGCATGTTTCAACGAAAAATATAAAGTTACATCACTCATTGACATATAAACTCAAAAGTAACACAATAATTATAACAATAAATAATGTGTGAATACAATTAATACATAGATATAAGAAATAAAATTAAGCATTTTAGTTTGATTGAAAATAATCCAAATAGGCAAAATGCAAATGTTAGATATAGGGAAGGGGGGTCTTTTAATATTTGACTTCACCGTGCGTATATCTGCTATTCTGATATTGCCGTCTGGCTCTGAAATTACTTTGATGATTCGACCTAAAGGCCACTGGTAAGTTGGCAGCTGAATGTCCTACATTAACACTAACTTGCCAGGACTTAATTTTTTTTTAAGCAGCCACTTTGAGTGTTGTTGTAAATGACTCAAATAACTGTTTTGCCAGTGTTTCCAAATAGTTTATACTCATTTTTGAGTCCTTTGCCATCTAGTAAGTAGATTGTATCTCATGTCAATGAAGTTAGGTTCTGGGATAGAATTTATAGGTTTTCCTATTAGGAAGTGACCAGGAGTTAAAACTGAGAATTCGTCAGTATCAGTTCTCATGCTAAAGGTCGTGAATTAAGGATCCCCTCAATTTGAGTGATTACTGTTAGAAACTCTTCCAGCGTTAGTCTTGCGAAGCCTACCACTCTTTTAAAACGATATTTAAAAGATTTAACTTCGGCCTCCCAAAGATTGCCAAAGTTGGGAGCCCTTGGGGGCAAAAATTTCCAGCTGATACCTTCGGAGGAAAGTATATTCGAAACGTCTTCTCCTAGCATTAATTTGTATAAGCGTTTAATCTCAGCGGAAGTGCCTGACATTATCTAATTTTCTCAGCTGACATTTGATGCCGCTATGCTTTCGATTTAGCTGTGCGACGTCTTTCATCCTAGCGATCTAAAGTTATTACTTTAAATTCAATTATAAAGTAAGAAATTGTTTATTCCTTAGGATGTGGTTCACCTCCGGGTCGCTAAGAACCAAAATGTGTAGAGGTTGCGATAATTATATACAAAAAATTGCAAATAATGCGTTTATTTTGCTGCCTGGTTTCGCAGCACGGTTTTTTTTCCCCGTAAGAGTACAACATTAAGGCTTACAAGAAAAAAGGTTGCCGTGAATGGCGTGATTGCAGAATGCGCAAAGGAGGGTGCTCCCGTAGCCAAGGCTATATATATATATATATATATATATATATATATATATATATATATATATATATATATATATATATATATATATATATATATATATATATATATATATATATATATATATATATATATATATATATATATATATATATATAACAAATATGGAACACAAACATTTTTCCCCGAAATGTTGCTGTTCAAAACTGGGCCATATAAAAAAAGGAAAAATTGAAATTTAAGTTTTTGTACAGTAAATTTTAACATTTTTTTAAAATTGATTGTATATTTTCATTATGATTTTCTAAAATTATTTAAATATCTTTGTTTCGCCCCAGTCATTTTCTTTAGTTTTTATAACATTACATATGATGTTAGAAGCAGAAAAACATGTTGCCAAACTCCATTCAAATATTACAGTTCTCTAGCACAAATTTGATATTAATAAAATTGTGTTGAATTGCAACATTGTTGCAATATCAAAAGTTTGGTTTTATTTCTAAATATAGATTTAATTTGTAACAAAAAATGAAGTTAAACTCCCTAATAGTGAAAACAAATAAGAGAACGTTTTCTATATGCGTTAAAAAATTTTAAGAATAATTTCTACATAGTATTCAAATGTTTTGCAATCAATTTAATTGTACATTCTAATTATATTGCATTAAAATAATGTAAAGAATTTTTGTACTTAATTAAAATGGCTGAGAACGTTTTTCGAATCACCAAACTAAAAATTATATGAGGTAGAAAAAAATAAAACTATAATAACCAGGAAAGTATTTATTATTGTTTTGAATAATTATATGTTTAGAGGTTAAAATCAACTATAAATTTTGTAAGAATTTATTGCAGCATTAAGTTTCCTTTGTAGAAAGCAACTTAATAAAATATCGTAAATAAATTTGTACTATTTTTCAAAATGTCAATTTTATATAAGGCAAGCATGATTACCTAAGTTTTGATAAGTGTGCAATCTCTACATTTTACTGATGTTCAAGTTTACTAAAAACATTCTCCGCCTCAAATAAATAAGAATGCGGATAAATTTGAAACGGAATGCATTGATCAATCATTGGCTGATTGCAAACTTTTTGATGTTTCAAAATCTCTTCCTTCTTATTCACTTATTTTAGCGAAACTCCAAATAAAAATGTCATTTTCTACTAAATTACTTGTTAACGAAATTCTATTGAGGTTTTACACGCTTTAAGTCTTAAGTCCACACACACATTTAATTATTTTCTGTTAATGAAAGCATAATTATTTCTCAGAATTTTAAATAAAACTCTTCGCTCAGAAAAAGAATTTACTTATATTTGTAAGAGAATTTCAGTTACAATGAATTTTAATTAAAGGATTGCATGTATTTTCTGATATAAATAGTGTGAGAAAAGCGAAATACTAATGAAGTCTTTATCAAATTATTATTTTTATTCAAGTTTTACGTTATATGTATTATTTTCTATCACGTTTACTATTCTAATGACATTTTATGTTAAAATATTATAGCGGAACTTTTATATTGAAATTTGTGACACATTTTGATGGTTCCTTTAAAAACATCCATTATGTCTCTAAATATATTTTGCAAATAAGTATGCACTTGAAAAAATTCTGAAAGAGATAAGTGTTGTTGTTATTTACAACACTTAGACAAGCCAAGCTCACTAGCTGACAGCTATGCGAAATTAAGTCAGAAGAGTGCACCTTTCGTTTCACCGGAATACAATGAGGGTGAAAGTACGACTTTCCTACTCCGATAGATGACTTTACCAGAGGATCCACTACCACAATTTTGGCATTTACCTGGAGGGGAAGGACTATTTCTGCTAACCATTAAGTAACAGCTTAATGACCGACCACAGGACTTTTGATTCCATAGAGTTAACGTGCACGTATATTTCATGTACTCGGTGGGTCCTTAGCGACATTGGGAATCGAATCCCACCCTTCTGGACGGAAGGTTGATCCCTGAGTAACTAGACATCATAGCACTATAAGAAATAAGTAATTTTACTTATTAAAAATATTAATTATTCCTAATATATGCTTGTAAATTTGGAAATTATTTCATCGAATCGACTAGAGAAATAAAAACACAATATAAAATTTTATGAAAAAATATTCAGGATAATTATATTAATGTGTGTGTGTGCTTTTCTCTGTGATTTCCTATCTTCATATCCTAAATTTAATGTGTTAAACTTTAAATCATAATTTTAAGAATACGTATTCTGCTATTTATATGCTCTGTATTCAGAAGCGAATTAATCTCTCGTTATAAATGAAGCTTTAAAGATCATTCTCCACAACCCTAGATCTAGTGACATTTGGATCCTACTGATAGCCGCAGCTCAGTTCAGTACCTACAGGACTGGCGTAGCGTATGTGACCTTGTTGGCATAGAATTAATTAACAATCTAAAAAATTTGGCCAAAAGCAGAGATGCTCACATTCAATGGATTCCCTCCCATGTTTACATCCAAGGCAACGAAGTTGCAGATATCTTGACCAAAAGAGGTTGCTTCAAGTTGACCAACAGTGACTACAAACTTTCTTATAAAGAAATTTTCTTCATCAAGAAGAAAGAAAACATGCAAGTCTGGCTCACCTTTCCAGCCCATCCCTGGTTCATAAGGAAGACCCTTGGGGGTACGTTAGATTTCGAAAGTGACAGACATGAGCAAACGGCCGTCTCAAGACTTTTAAGTAGGCACCTGAGGTGCATGAAATTTGAATCTTGGCGCAAAATCTTTTCTTTTTGCACAAAATGCAATCTGAAGCCGGCTTCCTCCGATCATATCCTAGATTGTCTGGAATTTGCTTTGGCGGGTGTTTACGCATGTTCGCTTTTGATACTCGATTTCGCTAAGGTTCACGGTGTCATGGATCTGATCTAGCTGCCGCCAGATCTTAGAAGGATTAGAAACAACAACATAAAATTTTTTAACACACTTAATCTCTAAAGAGAGAAAAAACTCATACATTGAGTTTGAGTGCAGAATTTTAACTTATTTAATAGCTGGAACTTGTTTGTCTACTGGTTTAACATATCGTAATTGTTTTCTTAATGATAATGACATAATACTTTGATAACTTTAAATATGAAGTGAGCGACATCTACTCAAACATCCCTGTAGAAATCAGTTATTCATAGTTTCATATTATACAGCAGTAAACTTTTAGTATATATCTCAGAAAATACTATTCACAGATGTTTCCGTACAGAAGAAGAACTGAATACTCTCAACCAACTGTATCATACAGTATAAAATGTAACATTTACAATCACTGTTTGCTTAAAAGAGGCTAATATTGTTCCTGTTTTCTTTCATAGTAATGCTCTGCTTTGCACTTTCAACATAATGAAGCCCAAATGAAACTATCATTTCTGCCTTTGCTATAGAAATAAATATGTTAATTTATTTTAAAAAATTCACCTCCAGCTCGTAAACAGTGACAAACACACGAAAAGAGCTTTGCCACTATTCTGAGTTATCATTTTCGGCAATATTCCAAATCGACTTTCCCTTTTAATATTGGCAACCCCATTACATCAACATGTAAAAAAGATTAAAAAAATTAAATGAAATTTTAAATACCTGTTACTTTTTACAACCTGTTACTTTTTAAATTTTTTTAAAAAATATAGAATCTCTTAATGAAAATATTTTCCGTTTTTTGTAATACTTTAAGCAATCAAAAACATTTTTGATAATAGCAAATTATATCTAACCAATCATAATAGCTTGGATTTTCAATTCAGGAATTTGATAACCGAAATATTAGATGGTGATGTTATAGCCAGTTTTATTAAAAAACATTATGACGATGAGAAATAATTTTTAGTACTCCATTAGAAATCATTAGTTCTTAGAAACTTTCTGTCTTAATTAAAGAAGTCCAAAGAAAAGGAAAAATACTTGTGGTCGTTGTTACTTATCTTCTGGATTCAGCAAAACTAAACCAGGTCCATGAATTTATTCACCAGCAAAAAGTCGAAAACTATGATTAGATTTCTATATAGATCCTGTCTGAAAAGCCCCAGACAATCCAAAATATAATCAGGAGTTGCCTGTTCTTTGCGACACGTCACGCAAGTAGGAAAGGTCTTTTTTCCGGTTACTGTAACACTGAAGTCTTAAATGTCTACTTTTATATCTTGTAATGGCGGTCTGATTACTTCTGCTACACATGAGGAACAAAACCTCTCCAGGTCTTATTCCCTAATACCAGTGATGCACTGGAGAGATGTTCCACGATGAACTGTCAGATACTGTAGCACTCGAAGGAAGTTCAGAGTAGGTTAAAGAATCCAGGGCGTTTAAAAATTCCCAGGAATCCTCCATAGCCCATAAGTTTGCAGTTTATTGCCATGGATGTTTGTATGAGAAGGTATTCACTGAAAGTGAACTTTTCAGAAGGACGAGAGATGCTTGAGTTTGTTAATAATTGCGATACCAGTACAAACTCACATTCTTTGCCAGTTAGAGAGGTATTGAATAGAACTGAAGCTAATCCATGGTTAAGAAAAATAAATAATAAAACAAACGAATGGAATAAAGATCACTTGTACAAATTTGAGGCTCAATCAATTTCCATCACAAGTTAAAATGGCCATCTTTTCATTAATATTATTAATCTATCAGATATAAATGTTACATTGAAGATACTGTACATAAAGTTTCATTTATGTTTTATTATTTACATTATTTTTATTTTAAAAATTACTATTTTTTGATATAGAGAAATGTGCGTTTACTTATATTTCATTAATACATAAATAGTGGAATGCAGTCAATTTTAAAAACATTAATCCATGGGCCGCTAAAATAAGCAGGTATCACAAATCATTTTTTCCCTCATAATTTTTTATGATGCGGGAAAACATCAATCTGAAAAGAATAAAAGCAATTATTAATTTAAAAAAAGAATAGGACATTCTATGGAACAATTATTGGTCTCTGATAATTTCGACAAGTTATAAAACCTTATCAAATGCATTTAACATAAAAAGTGTACTTTTCGGCATTTAATTTTCGGCAAGTTATAAAACCTTATCAAACGTATTTACAATAAAAAAGTGTACTTTTCGGCACTTAACATTTAAACAGGAACATCAAAGATATAAAATAATGAAAAATATGGTATTCTATTAATAAATTTCGTTCGTAATAAAACAACGATTATCGTCAAGAAGAAATTCAATTTAGTTACGTACTTTGTTATAAGCAACTCTTGTTAAATAAATGAAAAGTAATAATTCACCTTAAAAATTATAAAAGAACGTTGAAAAAAAATAACATGATTAGCGTGCATTGAGCAATGCTGAATTTAAAGTTCTCAATGTAAGAAATGGTTAGAATTTAAGAGTAATTGCTGGTGAAAACGAATACACACAACAATGTACTTTTATTTATTACATATCTAGTTAAAAAAACAGAGAACATAGTTTAATAGAACCGTCTCAAATGTGGTGGGCGCAACTTAGAGAATTATTAGTCTCTGATTGTTATTGTTGGTTTGCAAAATATAATTAGCTGAATCGTGCTTTTTATTTCACTCATGTTTTTTATTTTGTCATTAAAATTTAAAATTAAAAGCTTGCGTGTTTCTTAATTTTTTAAGATATGTAAATAGTCTAAATCAGTAAGAAAAGTCTATGTTTTCAAGATAAGTCACAACCACATTAGACTTACTAACTCATTAAAATAAATTTACATTGTCTTTGTTCTGCTTATTTTCAGAAAAGTCTAAGAAAATTAGTTAATATACCAACTAAAGCATAGGTTCCCAACGTGGTCCAGGTGGACACCCTGTGGTCCATAGGAGACCCCACAGGGGTCCACGTAAACGTGAAAAGAAAACAGGGGTTCTCAAGTTGTAAGAGGGGGTCCACGAAAATGTTTCTGGTCTTCATAGTAAAGAACAAAAATTTTGTCTGAGATTTACCTACCAACGTAGGCAAGTAGCATCATTCACTAGGTAGATATTAAAAAATATTCGAGACTCAATTCAAACACAGAATTGAACAGAATAATAGATAATAGTACAAGTGTACTTGGTAAATTGAAATTAATGAAGCAAAATATTAGTTGACGTGAATTCTCCCAGTTTCCGCACTTGTCACACATAGAATGTCTTGATGAGGATATTCAGCCTTATGCTTAACATCTAAATACCCTGCATAGTGACCTCAAAAATAGATTTGAAGATATTCTGACGATGGAAATACCACCATGGATCATAACTGCATTTGATGAAACGGAAAAGGCGAATGTGGTATTTCAAGAGGAGTTACTTGAGCTCAGCACCAACGAGGAACTGAAGGTGAAATTTAAAAAAAGGATATGAAACATTTTGGCTGACGGCAGAAATCTCCGAAAAATATCCTGGGCTGTTGGAAATTGCGAGAAAATTTTCGATAGTGTTTCCCTCGTCATATCTTGTCAAAAGAAGTTTTAGTGCCGTTACCAACCTGTTAACAAAAAAAGGAGCAGATTGAACATCACAGACGGAGAAATTTGAGACTATTTTTTGCAAAACTGAAGCCAAATATTGATAATTTACTGTCAATTCATCAAGTGCATCCGTATGATTAAAAGTATGACTATTTTTTATTGTTGATTTACATTTCAGAGTTCATTGTTGATTGTTTGTAAAAATAAATGTTTATAATTTTGTATAACCACACATATTATTTTAATAAATTGGACGTAGAAAATTTGGTACTTTTTTCTTAACACCCTCACTATAGGATGCTACTTTTTACGAGTTTTAGGAATACAGCAGAAATGTAGCAGTAGTGGGTCTACCGAAAATAGGAAAACTTTGAAAGTGTGATCCACGAGAAAAAAAAATTTGGGAATACATGAACTAAAGTGTACAATTTCAGTATAAACATTTTAAACGATATTAGTACACACATATACGAAAAAAATAGGCAAATTTCTTTGAAAAGAAAATTAAATAGGAAAAGTAAGGTTAAATTTCTTTGCAACTTTTTTTATTAAATAATTTGAAAATATTATTTAATTGAAAAATATTATAACAATTGTTTTTTAAGGAACTAACATTAATTATTCATGCTTTAATTTATATGATTGGAAAAACATCCTTAAATTTAACCCGCCAAAAATAGTTGCATTTGAGCAAAAATCATTCAATGAATAACATAATTATTCCTTAAAGTTACTGAATTTATTAAGCTGCTATTATTATTAGTTAAAGCTACTAAATACAAAATTTATGTTCATTTCTAATTATAATTAACAACCAATGAGTTTGATCCACTGACAGAAATAAAGGCACAATATTCATTTCCATTCGGAAATCAAGTTTGCTTCAAACCGGAAACATAGGAAATATTTACAGAGAAATAAATTTCAAACATGTATTCAAATTATTCATTACTACGCATAATTAAGGTTCTATATCATCTGAGAATTTCTATCTGGTTGGTATTTGTTTATAAAGTGAAATTCAAAACAACCTAGCTTTTGATTGTTTCTCTCGTCATATTTTGAACATTAGAATACAGATGCCTCATAAGCGAAGAATTGGATTGTTGTAGAATAAATTAAAGAAGCCTGTAACAAATGCTGCATCAGTGAAAAATCAAATTGTTTGCTCAAGTGATAAATAAACCAGAATTCAAAATTGATGCGACAAATTAAATAAATACATACATTGTTATTTTCATACAGAATTATTACATTTAATAAAAGTAGGAATTGTGATCAAACTATTGTTCTGAATGGTCAAAGTAGTGCTATACCAGACACTAGCAAAAAACTAATTAAAAGAAAAAAATTCGTTTTTTTATTTTCTTATTTTTTACATTTTAAAGCAATTAGCACTTTAAATCGTGGAGAAAAATTATATGGATATTTAATTTGAAAGTGAAACTTTATTTTTAAACGAAAGTGTCTACTTAAGCATCACTTTCGTTTAAAAAAGCTCTATTTCTGCATTTATAAGATACAAAAATGTAGGAATATATATTTATCATCATACATATTTAATAAAAGTTTTTTAAAAAATATAATTATTTCCGTATTTTTTTGTGGATAATGTGGATAATTTGCTGGTAATGTGTAATACTTTTTGGATAACTCTTTATGGATAATGTGTAATAATTAATATTTTTTCATGCTTTTTTTAATTTTGAGATAAAATTAAATACTATGTAAGGGATAGAATTTCTTACGTAATAATTCTTATTAATCTAATCAATTTAATTATTTTCACAAAACAATTTTTCCAAGAAAAACAATTTGTTCAAAGGAAAACGCAAAATTCATTATATTTTTTATTACATAAATGTATGATATGCACATAAAATTATTTCACATGATTTTCCTATTATTTCAGGTTTACTTGTCTAACTTATGAAAATATTCATTGGGATGTTTACACATTTTTGTAACTATTTTTAATTTATCCATGAATTTAAATATTAATTTAAAAACAAAAATGTTTTTCTCATCAAAATGTTGTAGGGCTTAATTATTGTCTTCTGCATTAAAAATGTTCTCTGCTTCAAAATGTCTTTTAAAAATAAACATTGAATTGAAGGTAATATCCGAGAGAAATACTTTTATTCAGTTACTAAGAAAAATATTTGAAAATCATGGTTTTAATATTTCTGCATGTAAAATAAGTGACATAATTAATAAGAAAATAAATAAACTCAAGGTTTATATTTAATTACAAAAAATGTATAGTCAACAAAGGAAGACAAACACCTCTTATCAAATTTAAAATTGTATCTCGCTTTTTAAAACAAAATCCTTTTGCTCAAAGATCTATCGTAAAATTTTGAAACATAATATCTTTGTTGAAATTGCGAACGAAGTTATAAAATTCGATTTAAAGTTAATCTAAGCAAAATAAGTACGATGTTCATTGGCTAATACCAAATCATGTTTCTCAGCTAAGACGATGTATAGATTGTTGTATGAGAATTATTTGGGAAAATATATGTAGTTACAATTCATAAAGCATGGATATATTTATCTGACTGCAACAAAAGTAAAAATCAATTAAAGATCCGAAAATGAGAAGAGAAAGTCCTGACAAGTTGGTTTAGAGAAAACTAGTAAAGTTTCTCTAAACGTTTTATGGTTATTAGCTGGATTTTCTTATAATGAAAAACTTGAAATAAAAAAAGTGTAGAAATGTCAAAATTAATTTGGATTACTATCAGAATGTTCCAACAGATATTTTCAAAGAAGAAATTCTATTCCTTTATCTAAAAACAATCTCATCACTGTGTTAAATTCTATCTGGATAAGATTCCAAGTCATACTTATAAATCTACTGTTTTATATTTTGAAAAAAAGAAAGAAAAATGAAACTGGAATTGAAGTAAACTCCTTATTACCTTTAAATGCATCCCACCCAAATCCCATAATGTTTCGCATATGGATGACTTCACATTTGGACTTTTAAAACAATCTTTTCATAAACGACGTCACAAAATATTGGATGGACTCTAAGATTGGGAAGGAAACGCGGAACAACATCAGCTTTGAAGTTTTACGAAAATGACTTTTTTCTTGGAAATCAAAATGTATTATGATAATTCAGAGAAATAGCTATAGAAATAGAACATATTACAAAATAAAATATACATTATATTTATTTAATTATCTACCTTTGCAAAATCATTACAAACACGTGTGAACACCCTCTTTATTTCTAGCTTTAAATTTAAAAGAAAAATATTTACGCTTTTAAATTATATTATTTTATTTAATATAGCTAGATCACAGTTAATAATAATTTTTAAAAAAAATGGATATAGCTCTATTTTATGATATCATATTATTTTTTAAAAATCAACTAACGTGAATCTTTCCAACATTCTTCATTTTGAAATTACAAAATTATTAAAACTTTGATAAATAATATCGTTTCAGTAAAAAGAACACAGTCTTTTGAACGAAATAATAGAAAATAGTGGACACAAAAATTTAATAACATGCATGAGATACTTTACACAAATCTTAAATTCAATGAGCATTTCCGGGTTCGTTTCTTAAAATTATTCATCTTTGTCATAACAGAAAAAGCATTTTTCTCCTTCTTTGTAGATTTCCTGCAAATTTTAAATATTTCTTTGGTAAACCTTTTGTTTACTACGAGAATTTTAAGGAATTCCAGTTGAAAAACAAGTTTCAGAACTTAATTTGAGTGAATTATATGTTTTTTTTTCGAAAGCAGAAATTTTCAAAATGCAGTAAAGAAATCGACCGCTTTCTTTTTCCAAATATAAACACATAGTTTCACTTTTGAACTTCAATAAATGTTTGATAAGTTTGAACTTTATTTAACTTTCAGTTTATGAAAGAAATATGATAAGATTTAAAAAGAAATAAAAATTATAACTGGATTGCTTGTAAACCTTTCTTTTATTTCACTAATGAAAAACTTCCAAAAGACAATGACAAAACTACGTTCTTCGCAATGCTGGTAGAATATACAATTCTACTCTTTTTATTCCTGATATACGAAAATCAATTTTCCACTTTCTTGAAATATATTACTTATGCTATCGTTGATATCATACTATGTGCTGTCCTTTTGGAAAAATTGGTTCATTTGCGTTGAAATACGCCTCATTAACTAATATTTCCTGTCTTTTACGAAATATAATCATCACAATTATGCGGAATGCATTTATTGTAATTGAACATTTGCTTCGATAAAATATTAAACTCTGTTTGACAATTATTAAATTACGAATAATATTGAAGGTAAATATTTCATGAAAGTATTGTAATAAAATACACTGAAAGAAATCTAAATACTTTTCATAAGCTATCTGAAGATAATATTATTTTCCTTGAAACCAAAAAAAATTTTTAAATATTAAATCTTGAAATATGCATCGACATTAAAATATAACATTGAGATAACTGATTTACAAATTAAAATAAACCTTTACACGGTCTAGTATATCATGATGTAAATATATAATACTTTTTTTTATTCAAGCTCTTTGATGCGCTTATAAGTATTTTATATGAAACTCGTTTGCGTGTGTAAATGAAATTTATTATATTTGATTTTTATTATTCTTATATCTCTTGGGTGAATATAGTTAAAAATATTTTCATTCAATTTATTAGATTCAGTTTTCATTATGTTTCAGTAAGAAAAACAAGAATGTACTTTTAATGCGTTGGAAAGCTTTATTTCATAAGCTTTAATTAAATTTCGAATTTATACGAAAAAAAATGAGAAAATATGAAAATATTCTCAAGTTTAGAGAGAATTTTAATAAAGTTTTAAAAATTTAATTTATTTAATTGCACAGGCTAGACGCTGTGTATAGTTATATATGGAGTTTTTTAATTACTATATTTTACTATAAAAGTTTTATTGAATAATAATATCTCTTTATTCCCTTTTAAAAATTCTTGATTTGTAATATAAACATTTAGAATTTATCAAACAAATGTCGTGTTATTATTATTTTTTTTCATGGATAATGCAAATTTAGCGAGAAATTGTACTTATGTCAATAGAAACTCATAACTATAAGTGATATTTAAGCAATATTGCTCACCCAAAGTCAAAATTGTCACCTATGCTAAAGAAAAATCATTCGAAGATGTAATGTTTCAGTGATTGTTTTTAATAGTGTCTAATGAATATGGTTATCGTATTATTTTTAGCCAACTAAATTCAGCTAGATATGAAGAAAAATGGTGTGATTAGTTGTTCTTTATCTATTATTACTCCACTTTGGGATACTCAGAATTTCTGAATATTTTGCACCTATACGTACACTCGTATGACGCATGGTCATACCATATGCAGTTCATTCGAGATCTTTAGTTTTACAGAGGGTATTAGTACATTTTTAGAATGATTTCGATTAAGAATTTTTAAGAAGTAAATGTTTTAGAATAAAAACTTTTGGCAAAAGCTTATTATTTGGATTGAGAAATATCGTCTGCTACTTTTAAATTTATTCTTCTTTCAAAATGTCTCATGTAAACAAGCTGTGGATTGAAGGATATGTTTTGCGCTTTCCGATGAGAAATATCCTTATTCCAAAATTCATAAACGTTGTGAAATGCATGGTATTAAAAATTCTAAGTGCAAAATAAGCAACATTATTAATCGGACAGGTAAAAAGCGTCAATTATTATTTCTATATAAAGATTCCAAACAAATATCCGAAAAATGTACGTACTGTTACAAATATTTCTAAAGTGAAATCGCTAGGAACAAGAGAAAATTCATTAACGCAGGAACCAATTGTAAAGTCTTTAGATACACCTGTAGCAACAATAAACAAAGTAATAAACCAAGATTTACAACTTAAAAAAGCTAAAAAACATAAGTTCAACAGCTTTTGCCAAAACATGTGGGTCAATACAAAACATTTTATAGAATCCTGTATGAAAACCATTTAGCTGGAGATAAATTAAAATACATTAGGACCCTTGATAAAGCATGGGGTTACCTAAAGGACTGCAACAAAAAATTCCTGTTTACTATAGAAAACGAGGAGAAAAATGTACAAACCTGATTCCTTCAATGAAAAGAAAGTTTAAGTAAGGGGTTTATGATTGTTGCAGGTTTCTTTTACAATGGGAAATTAAAAGTAAAAAGAATGAAAAAATTTTAAAATCAACTTTTAATACTATCAGGAGAAAGTTTTACGTCCAATATTTACAGAAGAAATCCCACTTCTTTATCCCAATGACTTTCAAAGGGTTAAATTTCATCATGACAAAGCTACAAGTCATACTTCGAAAACTACCACAGCATTCCTTGAAAAAATAATGACTAATACAAGTATTGCATGTATACATTTTTAACATATTCCTACGAAGTCCCTTGACGTTTCACCTATGGATTATTGTGCCTTTGGCCTTTTAAAAAGAACTCTTTCTAAACGCAAACCCACCATGATAGATGGACTCTAGAAAGTAGTAGAAGAAGAATGGAAAGCAATACCCCTGAATATTTTTCGAAAAGTTCTTCTATCATGGAAATCACGATGCAGACTTAAAGTAAAGAAAAAAGGCTATATGATCGAACATTTAAAAAAACAGTGTCTACATTTTAAACATTAATTTTTCGTGCATGATAAAGATCTGAAATACACATACGAATAAGAAAGTTATTTTTTTAGGAAAATATCAGTATACTATATATAACTGAAATATATACGACACAAAAGTAGTAGCTTTTTTGTTTGTATGGTTTGCCACTTAGATACACAAAAACATTCTTTGTTTTTTAAGTGAATTGGGCAGCAGGTATAAAACATTTCATCACATTAGGAAACTAAAAGTGATCTACATGGGATTCCTTTATTCTAAGATATAAAATGTATCAAATACTCCTTTGGTGGTTCCGTAAAGATGTTTTTGCTTCTTCAATGTATAAAAATGGATCTGATGTGAAGTTTAGTAAAATATATACGTAAAAAATATGCTGCCAATATAAATTTCCTAAAATAAGTTAAACAAATTGAAGGAATAAACAGTTATAGAATCGCAAATAAGATGAATTATATTTCATGCTGAACATTGTCCATCAAAAAAAAACAGCGTAGAAATTACTCAAAATTATTTCTTGTAGAGTTCGTTGCAATAATAAAGAAGAAAAGTATAGGGAAATTATGAGTGATCTTGTGGCTTTATAGGAAAGTATGGGTTGATAGCAATGTCCTTAAAAGTTCCCCTTTTTGGTTTGCAGTTTAGATATTTTAGTTGAACATCTTGGGCCTGTCTCTGATGAACAAAATAAGCGTTTTCATCAGCAGATTGCTACCATGGAAAAGAGGTATCAAGGCAAATGGAGCACCATTATGCTGGTCGATTACTGCTGCATTATAAAAAGGGATTCCCCTAGTACAAAATATAGCAGAAAATCAAAATATACAACTTTTTAGGAAAGCTAGAAGTTACTGAGTATATTTATAATTTAGTGTTACCTAAGAATCGGTTCCTTTAAAATTTTAAAAATGTGTTACGAAAAAAACCCTTTCTGACGGAGAAAATTTGAGCACATACTTAAACTCAGTTTGGAAAATTTAATTTAATTGTGAAAAAAAAATGTTTTCCTAGACCAGTGTTATCAGATCAAATTTTTGCTTTATGCCAACAATCCTTTAGATTGATGCGCCACATATTTCCCTTGTTTACAGATTCATTTCGCCTCCATTTTCACAAGTTCTAATGTTTCCTTCTTGGAGAAAATAATTGATTATTCATTGTTCATCGGTAAATTAAAAGCCCTTAACATTATTTAAGAAAAATAGAGTATTACATATTAAATAATTAATTTAAGCTAGGAAAAAGTGGCTCAAAGGAAGCACAAATCTGACCTCAAACGGCCATTTTCTGCACTAATGATTTGACGCCTATTAATAATAACTTATCACGAAGCCCCCAAACTTTCTTAGTTACTCTATATATTTATTCTTAGATTTTAATCTATTCAACTTTGAAAGAAAAAATAATAATAATATTTTTAATTTAACTATATTGAATGTTCTTAAGAAATAATGAAATGACACTAAATAATTAAATCTAAATTTTACTTAGCATAAAATATATCACCTAAGCAGAAATAGTTTTAAAAGTCTCTTCTTGATGAGATACATATTTTTCTTAATAATCAAAAATAAACCAAATTAAATAAATTATTTCAAATGAAATGCACTTATTTGATTAATATTTTTTACATTTTAAATTATAATTTCATAAAATGCTCGAAAAAATCTTCCAATTAATTTTTTCTCCAAACATTTGGTGAAATACGAAAGGAATTGAGAATAGCTGAGTTTTGTTAATGACAATTATAGAAAACGCAATGACGTCATAATTGTAAGATTTACGAAGAAATCATTCACTTGAGGAAAAGCATAAATCTCTCGGGAAGATCCTCAAAAATGTATTTCCACACTTTTTTTTTTCTCGAAGCTCTCGAAAATAATGCAAATATGCTTTCAAAATTAAGTAGTGATTTGTTTTATCTGTTTGTTAATTTCCGTAAACTAAAGTTGATATGGCATGTGTGAATAGGATTTTTTTAGAATAGGAGTGAATTTTTAAAAAAAAAATAGACGAAAGGCATATGCCTATTCACTGCAATTGTTTATTGTAAATCACCCAATCTCAATAGAAAATCATTGTTGAAGAATTTGATCCAAAAAGTTTTATTAACGAAACTTGTGGGAAATCTTCTCAAAAGTATATTTTTGTATTTTTCTGGAAGCTATCAGAAAAATGCTAATGGTAAATATTCCTTTCAGAATGAGTAGTAATTTGATTTATAGATGTGTTTATTCCAGTAGAATGACATGAAAAATATTGCTGTGCATTTGGCTATTGACATACGCAAATGGGGTTGATAGTTTCTACATGAATGTTTGAGTAATTAAATATGTAAAAAGCATGGTGTATTCACTGAAGGGATTTTTTTTAAACAATTCAACCCGACTAAGCGTAAAAAAGGATTTATATTATTAGTTTTATAGTATATAATAAGATTTATATATATTTAATAGAATGTTCAGTTTAAAAAAATAAAGTTATAGAGCATTTCCTCTTTTTCTCCTTTTATGATTTCTTTCAGTAGAAAATAACTCAATTGTATTATAAAAGAAAAATACAAAAAGAGCAATCTGAATTTAATTCCATTTATAACTCATAAGTAAGCATTTAATTTCATAAGTAAGCATTTGATTTCGTTTCGAAAACCGTAAAGAGCTAAAAGCTCTTTATGGTTTTCGAAACGAAATCAATTGGAAGAAGGCAATTTTATAATGAATTAATTGATAAATATGCATATTTCTTAATTATAACTGAAAATTTTAATGGAAATTTAGTTTTTTTTTCTATTTATACTGTATTTAATGTTTAAAATGTCATTACATCATATTTTTTATCAGCATTGCATCTTTTCATCATCATTGAATTGCACTTTTGTAAATCTTCAGGATGATAAATTGATGATCGACTGCAGTTTTGTTTCCCTTTATTGGTAAAAACTTACTTTTCTAACCCCTTTTCCTACGATTTGGAAGACTCTTCAAGTCGCTGAAATGATATTTTTTGATTCCAATTTTTTTAACAACACTGGTACATTGCGCCCTTCCTCCAGATTTCCAATAATTCTTTCACATAAAAACATTCAGGTGAGTTTTTCTTGCAATATTGACGATAAAAATTTACTGCAGCAAATTTTTTTGATTTTGTCTTCATCTTTCATTTTAGTGTAGACTACTTGAGCCGGGAACATCGACCTTACTCTTTTTGCGCACGCTTATGTCACTTGTGATGTTTTGCTCCTGGCACTTGCCTTTGGATTAGCTTCTTGCTGAATTAAGTGTTCCTTTTATTAATCGCAAAGAAGAAAGTTTTGTAATTTCATCAATGTCTACTGAAAATTTACATTTTTACTTATGCTTTGAAATATAGCAATAATAATATGCTTTAAAACAGAGCGATAATTTAGAAGAAGCTAGAAATTTCTTTAACCCGCACACTGTTATAGTGTATTCTTTCAATAAGATAAAATAATAAATGTAATGAAAGGTCTATAAATCAACCAACAGTTTTACTCGATTATATAAAAATGTTGCTTCCATATTTAATTAAAAATATAATATTTTTTTCAGTTCTATTCAAATTAGAATTTTCATGATTTTGGAAACATAAAAAAATATTTAAATCACGCACTGAAAACTGTATATAATAAAAAAATTAATAATTATTTTGGAAACTTTTGAATATAAAAGGAGAATAAAAATAAGAATAAAAAAAGAATAACGTTTGGAAACTAAGCAAATTGGTAGGAACAAAAAGTTTATCTTATATAACGTATTTAAAAATACATTATACTAGTTGTTAGCTTTAAATAGAAGTTCAACAGAGAAAATGATGGTTAGTAAAATTGGTTTTTTTTTAAAAAAGTGCAAGCCTCAAATTTCTTTCTTCTAAAGGACTCTTCACTTTTTTAACAAATTCTAATGATAATTTACTCTTTCATACATATCTCATTTACATGGAATTAATAAATGAGGATTACAATCTAAAGATACGTAAAAAATAAATGAATTTTATATTTTACAAAAATATTTTCAGTGGCGTTTACTTAAGTATGTTTTGATAATATATTAATTTGCCTTCAAGTATCTTTATCTACAGTTTCAGTTTTCAAAGTCAATGAAAATAAAAAATAGCGTAGTTCAAATAAAAAAAAACTTATCAAAGTTTGCAAATTTTTCAATGTATGAATATTTAGAAGTAATGAAATAACTTTTTATTCCATACAAACAATCTGAGAAGGATTTAATTCATATTGATAAATCTATGGTTTTCTAAAATTTATGTGTTCATAAAATGTGTGAAACTTACGATTATCATTACAAGTTTTTTTTGTTACGTAAAATATTTTCCTGCATGTAAATTAAGGTATTAATATAACTGGTGAGCTAAAAAAAAGTGTCACACACGAGAGTAAAATTATTTATGATTGATGGATGCAAACTGTAAAAAAATACTGACAGTAAAATAAAGTATTTTTATGCATTATCAATAAATCTACTAATGCATTTATATTGATGAATGTGTAACTACATTCTTTGATCCTGTGTTTGATAAAAATCTTAATTCTCCTCCTTAAGACCATAATTGGAAATTTTTTGGACAACCATCTGAAAAATGTTTCATGTATAAATAAATTCCAAAAACAAATGTTGATAATTTTATGAATAATCAGAATTGTGTGATGATTATTCAAAACATCTCACATGAAATTTCTCAGAATTTCAGAAATTTAAGGAGAACTATTCTGTCAGGAATTTGTGTGCGTACTTTTATAATTTTTTTTTTATATTTGGAATATGCTAATTTCTTTATATATATATATATATATATATATATATATATATATATATATATATATATATATATATATATATATATATATATATATATATATATATATATATATATATATATAAACATAATTCTTCCATCTTTCTTAAGTAAACAAATTTATATTGCATTTTAATCTTTATGATGTGTAATGATCAAAAACATTTTCCTGAATTCAAAATATTATTTAAAATACAAACTGTGTTCATGGTAGGTATTTAAAAATTGCTTAGTTACTTATAGTAACATAAAAAATATTTTGAATAAAACATCTTCAATAAATGATACCGCTTAGTCATATGAATATTATTTTTATTAGAGATATATAGTAAAATACAAAATGAGGGAAAAGTAAAAGATTTATTTTAAAATTTATCGTATTTAAATCGTTAAATTACTTACATTCTGATTTATCCCTTGTAAATTTATCGTATTTAAATCGTTAAATTACTTACATTCTGATTTATCCCTTGTAAATTTATCGTATTTAAATCGTTAAATTACTTACATTCTGATTTATCCCTTGTAAATTTATCGTATTTAAATCGTTAAATTACTTACATTCTGATTTATCCTTGTAAATTTATCGTATTTAAATCGTTAAATTACTTACATTCTGATTAATCCCTTGTAAATTTATCGTATTTAAATCGTTAAATTACTTACATTCTGATTTATCCCTTGTAAATTTATCGTATTTAAATCGTTAAATTACTTACATTCTGATTTATCCCTTGTAAATTTATCGTATTTAAATCGTTAAATTACTTACATTCTGATTTATCCCTTGTAAATTTATCGTATTTAAATCGTTAAATTACTTACATTCTGATTTATCCCTTGTAAATTTATCGTATTTAAATCGTTAAATTACTTACATTCTGATTTATCCCTTGTAAATTTATCGTATTTAAATCGTTAAATTACTTACATTCTGATTTATCCCTTGTAAATTTATCGTATTTAAATCGTTAAATTACTTACATTCTGATTTATCCCTTGTAAATTTATCGTATTTAAATCGTTAAATTACTTACATTCTGATTTATCCCTTGTAAATTTATCGTATTTAAATCGTTAAATTACTTACATTCTGATTTATCCCTTGTAAAATTACTTATTACTCTAATTACATTTTTTTCACTATTTCAGCCCATTGGTAGATCGAATCACATCTGCAAAACTAATGAACAAAATTGGGTATTCAGGAAACAATATCAGTGCAATGAAAATTTGGAACTAAAATTTCACAAAAGTGCCTGGGATCAAGAGGAACTGTTGATTTGTTCCACTCACGAGCTACTAGGATAAAATATGAATTCTATAACAAACTCTATTTTTTATTTTTGCATTCGACAATAATATGCTCATTTTATAGTCTTTTTTAAAAATTTTAATTGATTTTCCTTTTTTACACCCGGGTGAAAATTTAGAATTTCTCTTACACATCGATTTAACACATGATTAAAATCTCTTGAAATTAATTTTGGGAATAACTTATAAAGTTATTCCCAAAATTAGTAGTTATAGAGTTATACCAAAAATCAGTTTTAGAATTTTTTGCAGTTTTACAAATCGCCATGCCTACATCAAGAAATGAATGATTCTGTGAACCGATTTATTAAATGGAATGCAAAGTATCGCCTCTTTAAGAGTAAATCTAAGTTCTGAATCTCTTACGTCAATCATTATAGTTAAAAAAAGACTCGATTGAGGTAGAAAATATTAACTTCATTCCTGAAAAATTTGACGTCATGTTTTAGAATAAGTAGTGCTCTGTAATTCAGAAAGTAAAAAACATAATAAAATAAAAGTAAAGATAAGAAGAAAATAGAAAAAAAAACCCAAGAGCATCTTCTTTTCCCTATTTTCTTGAATAATTTGATAAGTTTTAAGGAAAAAATGCTTTTGAAGCGAATATGACAAAACCGTTTTTGAATTTTCTGATAAAATCAAGATTAAAAGAAAAAGAAAAAAAAAAAAAAAAAAAAACTTAAAGGACTAAAAGTATTTATTGTTCTTTGTGAATAATATATAAAATATTCAGTGATGACACTAGAAATATAGTAAATGTATTTCTGTAACACTCGACATTTTATTTTACTATAAATTGTATTCTTTGATTTAAAAGAAATACAATGTATAGCATTTCATCAATATATATATATATATATATATATATATATATATATATATATATATATATATATATATATATATATATATATATATATATATATAAGTTAATTTTTTCTGGCAATGAAATGCTTCTATAGAAATTTATAAATACATAAAACTTTTGGGCAATTAAATAAATTTTAAAAACTTAGTGATAGTTTTTAAGCATTAATAAAAAAATAAATTTTTTATAAATATTATTATACTAAATAATTGTTAAAAATTATTCCAAAATTAATATTATATTATTATTTTTAACTAGCAAGAATTATTTCATTATTAATTATTAATTGTGACACAATACAATTTGAATCATCTAAGGAATTAAGAAACTTAGTTGACTGTTTGAAAAAAATGTGTATTCCGAACAAAATTCTTTATCGGATGTTTTACTAGTAAACATCGTGCTTCAAAAGCTCGATAAAGAAACAAGAAAGCAATTTGAGTATACGTTAAAATCAACTCAAGTTCCTGAATATGAAACATTAATTTCCTTCTTAGAAAAAAGAAGCTCTATTCTTGAGAGCGTAAATCGCAATCCTCTCCCGAAAAATATAAACAAGTTCTCACCCCCATCTAATAAAACAAAATCTTTGATGATTAACGCAAACGATAAACCCAAATCGAAATATTGTTGTGCATTATGTAATCATGATCATTCTTTGAATAAATGCCTTAATTTTCAAAAATTAGATGTTAGCAAAAGATACGAAATAGTAAAAGAAAAAAATCTTTGCACGAACTGTCTTAATAAAAATCATAAACCTAGTTATTGCTGATTTTTTTTTAAAATTCTAAAGCACAATACACTTAATATTAATGATAAGCTTCTCATGTGTGATTCTGTGTTTGGTTGGATAGCCACAACTACTCTAAGCAATATCCAATCTTCTAATAAGGTATTGTGTTGTCTTGTCAAAGATTTCGAAACGAAAGATGGTACTTTGAAACAATTTTGGGAGCTCGAATCTATTTTAATAAAACATGAAGACCCTAAACTTTCGGAAGGTGATAAGGCCATGGAAATATTTGAAGAAACAACTACCTTTCAAAATGGCAGTTACCAAGTTGAACTACCTTTCAAAATGGCCGTTACCAAGTTGAATTACCTTGGAAAAAGGACTGGAAAGATTTAAAATTGAAAGACAATTTTATTGTTGCAAAAAAACGTTTGCAGAGTTTGCAAAGAAGACTTTGTACAAATCCAGAGTTACGCCTTCAGTATAATGATACTTTGAAAGACTATCTGAAGCAAGGAATAATAGAACGGGTTGACGAAAATGAAGTTCATGTCGTAGATAAACCAATATATTATTTACCACATCAAGCAGTTTATAAGGAAGATAGACTTAGAACTAAAATCAGAATAGTGTTTGACGACAGCTCACACGATAATGATGAACTTTCTCTGAATGATTGTCTATGGACTGGCCCTAATTTGAACCCAAATCTTTTTGATCTACTTATTCAATTTCGATTGAATAAAATTACCATCTCCTCGGATGTGGAGAAAACCTTTCTGCAGGTTTCCTTATCGGAAAAGGACAGAGATGCAGTACGTTTCTTGTGGTTTGAAGAAGCAAATGGAAAACGCGATCTCCAAATTTAAGGATTCAAGCGCGTTCTTTTCGGAGTAAATGCCAGCCCATTTCTATTGTCACCTACCATCAAGAAGCATTTAAAAGGATTTAAAGATAAATATCCAGTCACTGTGGGATTATTAGATACAAATATCTACTATGATGACTTTTTATCTGGTGGAGGCAATCTAAATGATGTTCTTGTAAATTCGCCTGAAGCCAAAGCCATAATGTCAGAAGCCAATATGAACTTGAGGAAATGGATCTCTAATGATTGTGAGTTGATGGAACAATGGAAGAAAGAAGAATTTTAGGAAAGTAAAATATTTCCGCTGATACCATATCAAGAGGAACCAATACTGTTGTTCTCGTTGACAGTTCGTTCAGGTTGAATGGACCAACCTTCCTGTCAGTTACCAGTCTACCCTTTATAGAAGAGAATCCTGTAGTTCCAGAGGAAGAATATATATGTGAAATGAAAAAAGATTATGTGCAACAGACAGAACTAACTAGTGACTCAAAAATAACTCTATCTATTTCTAACTCTTCCAGCTTATTAGAAACACTATTACAAATTAGTATTTAAAAATTATTCGTGCTTTAAGTTATCTTTTCAGATTCTTCAACAACTGCAAGTACCCTGAGAATAAAGTTGTAGGACCTCTAACCTCTGACGAATTAAGGCAAGCAGAGATGTTCTTAATCAAAGAAACTCAAAGAGCTGAACTTAAAGATGACTTTAAATGTTTTCTTAAAAATCAACTGTTTCTACATCAAGTAAGATTAAAAGTTTATCCCCTTTTCTAGACCGAGAAGGTATAATTCGAGTTGGAAGTAGGTTAACTAATTCTTCATTAAGTTATTTTAATAACATCCGATCTTATTGCTCTCTAACTGTAAATTAACAAAATTGATCATCCAATTCTATCATGAAAAATATTTACATTCTGGACCTCAAACTTTGTTGTTTAAACTGAGGCAAAAATATTGGCCTTTAAATGGTCGACATTTGTGTAGAAAACTAACAGATGATTGCCTCACATATTTTAAAGCAAATCCTCAAATATGTAATCAAAAAATGGGTGACCTTCCAAAGGAAAGGATTAATCCAGATTTTACATTTAACTCTGTTGGTATAGATCTATATGGCCCCTTTTTTATTAAAAACAAAAACCAAAGAAAGGGTTCATTAACTAAAATTTATATTTGTATATTTGTTTGTCTAGTAACTAAAGCAACCCATTTGGAAATTGTATCAGACCTTACTTCAGAGTCGATGATTGCAAAGCTTAAACGCTTTATAGCAAGACGAGTAAAATTTTCAAAACTCTTTTCAGATAATGCGATCAACTTCAATGGCGCAAATAAAGAACTAAGAGGATTTTATAACAGAATGCTTAAACAAGAAACTTTAGCTACATTTTTACGGTAGAGAGCATTGAATGGAAATTTATTCCTCCTAGAGCCCCAAATTTTGGAGGCTGTGGGAAGCGGGAGTGAAGTCAATCAAATATTATCTTAAACGTGTGAGCAACTCTAATTTTACGTATGAAGAATTTTTGATTGCCTTAGTTCAGGTTGAAGCAATGCTCAGCTCACGTCCCTTGACTCCTCCCCTCTCTCTTCAGATATAGAGGATTTACACATCTTAACTCCTGTACATTTTATAATAATAATATCTCTTACTTCAATTGTAGAACCAACCTTGGTAAATATCTGGGAAAACAGATGAAACTTATGGCAAAAAACTACAAAGGCAGTAAAATTGATTTGGAAAAATTGGGATAAATCTTATTTAAGCACTTTACAATAACGTACTAAGTGGATGTTTTCCAAAGAAAATGTAAAAATTGGGCATATGGTAATCTTAAGGGAGGAAATTATACCTACTTCTAAATGGATTTTAGGTCGCATCATTGAAACATATCCTGGTAAAGATAACAATATTCGTGTTGTGGACGGAACCAAATCTGGCATATTTAAAAGATCAATGTCCAAATTATGCGTATTGCCTTTACAAAAATGAAAATTTTCTTACTGTTTTATTCAAAAAGATATATATATATATATATATATATATATATATATATATATATATATATATATATATATATATATATATATATATATATATATATATATATATATATATATATATATATATATATATATATATATATATATATATATATATATATATATATATATATATCACTATCCTCTCTTGTATTCCTGATTGTTTACTTTATGTACTGTGCATTTCAAATATTTGTGTAATGTTATTAACTAGTTTACAATATGTAACATCATTGCAATTTATGTTTGTAAAATTTATGTTTAACTGTTATTTACTTGTGTGAAAATATTAAATGTTTCACATTGCAATGACGGGCGAAAAGACACTGGTCCGTCGTTGAATAATTTATATATAACCTACACATCTCTCTTAACATAAAATCCAATATTTATAATATCTTGAATACTAAGTCCCAGCAGTATTATATGTATTTTCATAGGGATTAATATCAGAGGATCGCAAAATCAACAGCAAGCTGCTTTTGCTCGATGTTAATAAATTAAAGGAAATATTTGGAAAGGGGGGAAATGGAATGATGTGCACATCATCATCTGTTGAAAAATTTAAATCAGAATTTAAGTTTTTTTTACTTTTTAAGCTTTAAAAATTTTGTTTTAATCATAACATAATTAAAATACTCATTAATACAATCTCAAAACATTACTTTGTGTTTAACTATTCACTTCTCATGTGTTAGTTGGATAATTTTAGAACTCATTTCTTTCATATATAAACACATATTAATAATCATTCTGAAAAATAAGTGGAAATTTATGAATAAACAGAAAACATTTCCACTCATTTTTCAGCCCAGTTTACAAAACTACGTTCTCAAATACTGCTTCTGGAGGAAAGTTGAAAATCGGCAATACAACTTCGGTCACGCCTTCTGCTTCTTCATGCAGCCCTCTACTCATTATTGAGACAATGCCCAAATTTGACTCCAATAACAGGAAATATCGCGAATGTCACATGTGATATCACTGAAGCAATGTTCCAAGGAGCATTAAATTACAAAGCTCGTAAATTTACAGAAGATGTTAATATTGGTTCATATTTATGATATTTTTAAGAGGTTCTATTACGAAATAAAAACAGGAATAATATACATTTAGAGCTATCTATTGCACAAAACTGACTTTTTTTTTAAGTGGCATGTTTTGATGTCTTGTTCCAGTTTGGCTATCAATATGGGGTGCGCTACACCCCTTTCTCAAATGAACCGTAATAAGTTGTGAAGTCCGACTTCTTCTGTGGACTCATGCTATAAACACCGTTTATAGGGTATAGGTAACCGTTGTCATAAGTACCGTTTATAGGGCATAGAGACCCATTGCCATAAGTACCGTTTATAGGGTATAGAGACCCATTGCCATAAGTACCGTTTATAGGGCATAGAGACCCGTTGCCATAAGTACCGTTTATAGGGCATAGAGACCCATTGCCATAAGTACCGTTTATAGGGTATAGAGACCCATTGCCATAAGTACCGTTTATAGGGCATAGAGACCCATTGCCATAAGTACCATTTATAGGGCATAGAGACCCGTTGCCATAAGTACCGTTTATAGGGTATAGAGACCCGTTGCCGCAGATACCGTTAATATTGCATAGAGACCCATTAACGTTTATACCATTCAAAACCCACTCATGCAAGGAAAGGGCAAAGACGGGAAAGAGAAAGTGCATCTATGCCCGAACCGAGATTTGAAATCAGGATCTTCATATCTGTAATCAGGATTGCTGACCACAAAACAGAGTGGCGGATACATGGGGCTTTTAAGAGTAATTTTGATAGAAATTATTTTCTCAAATTCATTGTTACAAAATTGCTATTTAAAAAGATGTAAGCTTAAAAAGTTCCACTGAATGACAATTTTCCAAAAATATCTAATTTTAAGCTAAATCATACTTATACGGAAAATATTGGGAGAGACACTTTCTTATTGATGGTTATTTATGTGGCCATGTAATTCATCAAAATATGAAAATTCCAAAAAATAATTTGTTAACATAATTAAAAGATAGGTTTTTTTTTTTTAAAAAAAAAACAGCTGGTTTTAACCAAATATCATTTAGGTAAAATTAAGAAAAAGACTGCAAGAGAAAAATGAAGGCTGTAACAGATTTAGCGTTACCCAGGGTGCAACATGAGGAGGCTTGTTACACTACACCCCTTGAGCTCACGTGTCCCCAGAGATCTACCTAGATCTATAGGGGTCTCCTACTTCAGGCTACTTACTGGGCATGATTTTCTCCAGAAACATCTATATCATAGGCTTGTGGATTCACCTGACTGCATTTTATGTAGGGAACATGTTGATATGGATGGCGAGCATCATAGGAAATGTTCTGCCCTCCAGGAAGCCCACTCTTCTTCACATTTCAAGACACTCTCCACTCCTGGAGATACTTCTTTTCTTTATTGGACTGCAAGACTTATTATGCTCGAGAGAGCCAACATAAAGACGTAATTTAAAAAAAACATTTAGGTAAAATTAATTAAATAACATTTAAGTAGAATAAAAAGAGTATGATTTCTGTATCATGCTAATCGACATGTCTTTGTAAAATATAAGAATTTAAAAAAAAATATTTATTTTTGACAAATTTCATTAATAATCAAAACAATTTTTGCAATTCATTATAGACATTAATTATCCAAAATATCTGTACAAATTAAAATCAAATTTTTTCTTAATAAAATACTTTAATTTTTTGATTTTATTCTTAAATACTTAAATAAAGAATATAATTAGATCAAAATTTCATTAAATAACAATATATTTACTGCACGAAATATTTGTAATGATTTTAAAAAAGACAATATTAGAAAATTAATTTTTTTAAGATATTATTAATAAGATATTTATTTTTACTAAGACTATTAAATATTACGTAACGAATTAGATAAACGTAATTCATTTTGGATTTCCTTATTTATTGATATATTAATGAAATAATTACAACACTTTCTAGTTTCAAAAATCTCATGTCTTTAAATAATGATTTAAATTAAAGCAGTTTAAATTACAGTGTCCTTGAATGTAATTAAGTCATTAATTGATTATGTAATACTTGGGTAATAAGATATTCAGTGAAATGATCGCAATGATTTTTCCCTTATATTTTATAAGAAGGAAAAGCATAATGCCTTATTGACTAGCCTTCGCAATGTCGTTTAGTAAAACATGTTTAGTTATGAGGAAAAAGATATTTACAAGAATAATGATTAGTTTTTCTTTCTGCTACTTTAATTTAGATGAATACATAAATGATCTTTTAATTAATAAGATAAACATAGAAACACACATACGCACACAGACATACACAACATACACATACATACAAAATATTTTTATTTTATTAATAAAGTGCTTTTAAAATCACCATTTTGTTTAAAAGATTATGATTAAAGGGAAAAACATAAGCGCCCAGATAAAATCTTATTTTATCAAATACCTAAAATGGCAAATTTTATATCTTACGTTGAGGAAATTAAAAATGCTTTAATTAAAGTTGTCTGAAACCAGATGCAAAATTCTTGCATTGTTTCTCGAATGCATTAGTTAATACAATCTATAACAAAAGAAAAAAATCGATGCATAAAGAGGGAATGATCCAAGGGCTTTGAAATTTCGCATACATAAATGTTTTGAACAAATATTCAAATGATTGAAATTTGGGGTACAATTAATTAATATCTTCAGTGAATCAGAGCTTCCTAAAAAGCAAATGAATATAAAGAGCTGTACTTGAAGAGTTGTGAAAATATTTTGTTGCATTGTGATTTTGAATAATTTTTAATAAGTGAAAAAATAAGTCACCATAGGATACAATTTTATTAAGAGCATTTGTCAGGGTTTAAGAAAGGTAAATAAGGTAATTTACTCCAAGAATCCTGTGCAAGATATTTAGAAATGATAGAAACATCCTTCTGAACAGCAGATTGTAAGTAATCCCAGATTTACCAAATAATATTCATGCCTGGGTATTTCAACGGAAGTGCTTAGAATCTGAAGGATGATATTGAAACACATGAAATTTCTCTCGATGGATGGAACATCTTACCATCCCACTAGAATCTTCTAATTTTTTGGTGATACACAAATATTTGATATGGTTGATGTACAAACATGGTTAATGTTGATTGTGAAACGTAAAGATTCTTACGATTTGAAGATTTGTGAATCCAAATCATTGCATTAAAAGTCAAATATCTTGCCGACTTTAAGCCATCAGGAAACTCATCTAGCTTGAATTAACATCGTAAGTATTTCATAGATTCCTATCATTATCTCCCTACCTTCATATGTTAATTCGGCCTTTATAATTGCAAAAATTGCGAGTTAAATCAAGTAAAGAGTTTCTGTTCATCATCAGACCAATATTGACATTGGGCGCTTAGGCAATGCGTAATACCCTTTCCACGTATTCATCTGCAATAAGTGTTTAAGGTCAAGCCTGTTCACCTGAGACAGCTATAAAAGAGTCATCTTCTTGGGGCTTTAGTATGTTGATGCTCATGATCATGGCTGAGTATTCCAAAGTTGAGTATTGTGAGATGGTTTTACTGTACGGTGAATGTCGACGAAAGGCACGATCAGCAGCAAGGTTATACCGCCAACGTTTCCCTGCAGGCTCGCATCCTTCTTATCAAACATTCCTAATTGTTGTAAAACGTTAAAGGGAGACAGGTTGCATTACTAGTCAACCTCGATCTGGCAGACCAGCTAATGTAGGACGGCTAGTTCAACGGGATGAGGTATTAACATATTCGCTCGCATATCCGAAATGCAGCGTAAGAGAGATCAGTCAACACTGTGGTCTCTCCAAAAGTCAGGTTTGGAAAATCCTAAGTGAATCGGGTGCTCATCCATACCGATCAACGCTTGAACAGGTTTTAATGGACGGGGATGCCGAGCAACGTTACGCATGGTGCAACTTCGTCATGAATACGATACAGGTCCAGCCAACATTCTTGGCAGATATAATGTGGAAGGATGAGGCATGCTTTTCACTGAATGGTATGTACAATAGGCAAAGCACCCATTAGTGGGCCTTGGAAAATCCTAAATGTTTCGTCGATGTTCAACATCAAATGCGGTATGCTATTAACGTTTGGTGTGCAATTTACAATAACAAGCTGATAGGCCCAATATTCTACAATGGAACACTAACGGGTGCACAATATTTACGATTGCCACAGAATGTATCAACCGGTTTTGTGGAGAACCTGCCGTTGTTTAATCTTAAAAATCTATGGTTTAAACCTGACGAATTGAAGCAGTGCCTCGTCAAGGAATTTGGCATCCAAATACTGGGGTATGGCGGTTTCGAAGTGTGGCTTCCACGCTCTCCTGATATGATTCCACTGGACTTTTTCCTGTGGGGATACTTGAAACAGCAGGTATATGCGACCCCCCCACAAAATTTGCAGGACCTTAAACAACGCATTACGGTCGCGTGCTCTAACGTGTCACGCTGTATGCTCCAACGTGTGCAACGTAATCTTCAAGCGAGGATCCAAATGGGCATTGCAGCTGACGGTGAGAAGTTTGAACATCTTAAATAAAGTATATTGTTATAATTATTTCCTTTTTTTCTTTCTTAGATCGTTTTGTGACGTCACAGCACGAAACAATAAATGCGTGTTTTAACCGTTATATTCTTCACATTAATGCCTACAATGTCTCTTTTCGTACGAAATCGAGGATACTCTACAACTTTGTAAATCACTTTTTCTCTCTCTCTCGTTTCGTTTTCAAGATAGGAATGCTAACTCTGCTGTTTTTCACCAGGTGGCGCTGTAATCTGTTTTATTCAATAACGCGTGGCTGCTTTACTATACCTAGACACCACTTTTATGAATATAGCAGCAGCCGTTCCGAAGTTAAGAGGGTGGCAAGGGACTTTAGTGGACACCCTGTATATATATATATATATATATATATATATATATATATATATATATATATATATATATATAAGAAATAACTGACAAAAATGAAAATTTAAGTTTTGCTTATATTTCACCTGAGTTGTCGAGACCAAATAATTAACTAGTTAATTATTTGGTTAGTGATACTTAGTGATAAAAATTACTGAAGTTATTTTATGAGTAACTAATTTATTAGTTGTTCACGAAATTACATGGTATTCTTAGCCACAATTCTTTTGTGACTAATCAAAAATTTATTATATTTTAAATATGTTGTAAAATTTAAAATCATTTTAAAAGTTTTGTGTTGGAGTTAATTAGAAAGAATTAAAGATTTACTACATTACTTTATAATTTCGCAAAGTTAAATTTCAAAGTGCTGTATAATGTCTAAATGAAATTATTTTTTAAGTTTTTAAAAAATTAAAATTTGATGCCTGAAATGAATTAACTCGCAATTTGCATAGTAGAAATCTCTCGAATTCTTTATAAATGTTTTTCAAATTTTCTTTTATTTTAAATTGCTTTATTAGTGTTTTTACTATATTATACAATGAATTTTTTATCTTTCTAAAACTTGTTTACATACACGTTTCCTAGGATTGTGAGCTTTACAAATAAACTTGTTAGTAATTATGTACATCAGTAATTAGTTATTAGTCTTGCACAAATAACTTTCCCAAAATTTTTTAAATATTTAATATATTCGCGTTAATACTTCAAGTTAATTTGGGCGGATAATATTGAAAATAGATCTATACATATTTATTATTTAAGATAAATGTTAAATTTAACTTAATTATAGATTATACATTTAATTTGTATTTTTAAATACACAAGTTCTTCTTAAAATATAAAAATAATAGCTATTATTGTCGATTCGATTAAAAATGTTATTGTTACAGGCTTTCTTTATATTTTAAAAATGTTATTATTTGTTTTTATTAGAAATGAAAACAGAAAGGAACCCTTTGGTTTATACTGATTTTATTTGCATACTAATTTCTAAATAAGAAAATCATTTGTGTTAAGAATATACAGTTAAGAAATTAAGGATCTATTTTTGATTTTAACCATTATTGAATAACTGATATCCCATGTTAATTATCTAATTTCTGTATATACTTCGCGGATCAGATCTTGTGTTTAAAAATATTCTAAATTCTATAAGCATATTAATTATGTTGACAGATTTGTTCGTTCTTATTGTGTGAATTAAAAAATTGTGTACAAGAAAACACTACTGGGTAAATTGATTAATATAAAGAATTGCTGATATTTGCTACTTTTAAAAATTGTATTTTTATAAAAACGCATTAATATGCCTGAATAAAAGCATTCATTTCATGTCTAATACTCCTATTTATTTAATTATTTACTTTATTCTTTGTAGATTTTTAGCCGTTGACATGTTATTAGAAAAGGCTTCTAATATTGAATTGCAGATATCTAGCGAATAAAAAATCTGTAGTAAAGCTGATAATTTCCTACACATTTTAGTGTTTCTTCTATCGAAATAAAAAAAAAAACTAATTACAAAGCAGCTTAACCTGATAATCATAAAATTGCACTAAAAAATATCTGATGGGAGAAATTCAAGTGAATATAAAAAAGAATTTAAAAATGCTTAATATAAAGACAAATTTTTAATAGAAAATTTTGATACTTTTAATGACGCGTGCTATATGAAAGCTATACAAGTTCGAAATTTAGATGCAGTTTTTTAAATTTAACGAATGATTGTGTGTGTGTGTGTGTTTTAAATGCTTTTATTAAAATAATGACTTCCTAGAAATTATGTAGAATTAAATGAAGGAACATTATTTCTCCAAAAATAATAAACATTAACTAGTTTTAAATATTTAATTCATGATATTAAAGCTTTTAAGCAACAAAATATATTTGTTTTAATGCTGAAGAAAATATTTATAACATAGTAGTATCTTCAACAAGTGCTGCCGAGAATATTTATAGATATATATCTTGCATTCACACATTGGCATTAATGGGGTGACATTTTTTTCTTTCATTCTTTCTTGTATTCAAGACATTTATATCAAATGCAAAATAAAAAACTGATATACATTGACTAAAACTGAAAATGCAACACTAAGAAATAGTGGCCAGAAATTATGCAAATTTTAGTTTCGACGCACACTACTGAATTATGAAAATGAAGTGAAATGAGTAGCTCTCCAGCTCACATAGGATACGATATAAGACGAGGAACCGGCAGAGTGGGCAACATTTAGGCCGTTATTGCTACTTGGAAAATAATAGCTGAAAGTTTCTTCTTGTCTTAAAGGACGCCTGTAATTGCACAGAATGCTAGGCCATCGTCCACGAAATCAGTTCCAGCAGACAGAAGAGTTTACGAGGGTCATGCTGATCGAACTGAAAAGGGCAGATTAGTCCTTTGGGGAATCGCAGCTGACAGACGTGTGGTCGTGTCCATAATACTCCGGATGTGGTAAACATTGCTGGAATAAGGAACTGTGGAATGTTTCTGGGGTGCCCGTGCTGCCACAGAGAAGTCAGCTCATGGATCGAAGAGTTCAACAGCAGGTGGTGGGGGCCCCGTAAAGTAAGCACGCTTGCCGAAATTCTGAAGCATGTGCAAGGAATCTTAGATGCTCCCATATAAAGAAAAACCAGTTACTTTCGATTGGTGCCGGTGGCTTGCGTTCATGGCGTCCATTAAGAGGACTGGCATTGGGAGCATGGACGCCAACTTCTACAGTGGTGCTGGATTAGAGCGATGATTATGGAGTGACACAGCCTCTTCTCATATGAGTCATTCTTCTGTTTCTTTAGTGATAGTCGCCGCGTAAGTGTGCGGTGTTGACGTAGAGACGGGTCGAATTCTGCAGCTATTGTGGAATGCCCAACGGGTAACAACATGGCATCATGGTTTAGGGTACCATTCTTACAATTTCAGGTCATTTCTAGTTCGTATTTCCGGCACTATGGCAGCCAAATGTTACGTAGATGATATACGGCAAGTGTTGATCATTCACATAACTGGTGACACTTCCCAACCTTCAGGGGATGCTCAGTGCCTGTATAAATAGAATTATGCCGGATCGTATATTGCTCATATCAGCCAACATGCCCTGCAAGGTCTACAGCTGTTTTGCTGTCCACCGTTATAGCCAGATGTCTCCAAAATCAAACACGTTGGGGAAATGATTGGGTACCTTTTGCAGACCCTGTCACTACCTCCATTAAAATTTGAAAATAAAAAAATCCCAATTTAATATAATTATTAACTCTATGATCAAAACAAAGATTCTATTAAATTGAAAATTATTATTCTATAAAAATGATGAGCACTATTAATGGATTACTATTAATTTAGGATGATATTTTATGGAGATTTTAATATAAATTTGGTCATAAAAAGTAATTAAAAAAATTAATTGTTTAATGGAATCTTATGATTTTTTAAGCACTAACAAATTTTGAGTTTTGAGATTTTTTGGCATTATTCTTTGTATATCTGGCAAAGGAATTTTGTTTCGTTTTAAAAATGGAGACCTATTAGAATTATATAGAATGTTATAGTTTCGTAACCTTAGTGTTAACATCATGGTGAGACGCGTCAAAATACGTCCTCTTGGCAACATTTCTTCGTAACCAAAAAAAATTCAGAATTTTGCATATTTTGTTATACGGCATCTGTGCCCGATTTCCTCATAAATTACGGATTCGACATCATCCTTGTTAACGAGATGATAGATGTTTCGCTTCATTTCTTGCATGTACTTTTATAAGGATGGATGCTTGGGAGTTGTACCCCATGAATAAGACTCACTGTCCATGAAAATATGTATTTTAAGATAGCAAAACCCATATAATTTACAAATATCGCAGTGAAAATTCAAGTAATATTTAGATAATTTCCGAAAATGTTAATACAAGCATCTAGTTTTCTAGCGTTTTCTTTTCATATTCAAAATTATTTTTTCTTCTTTCATTGACGATATGTTACCATCAAACATTTGATTCAGTCTATTAAGCTGGATAATTCAGATTCTAAGTTATATAATTTTTGGGCATCAAAATATAATTTCATAAAATTAATATTTTTTAAATTAAGTAAATTAGCTTTTCAATAGTGTTAATGTTGATTTTTCTATATGTATAATAATAAATTTAAGTGTAAACATAGAAAATTAAGTCTGATATTAACGAACATAGTCTCTGAAACTATACCACCAAATATCAAACTTGAAAAAGGAAGCACAAATAATTCTGAATTTTATCTTTCATAATGAATCATTTATTTTAAATCCATAACTCTTTCCCTAACAAAATAAGAGTCGCATGTCACTAATATTATATTGTTATATGATATTTAATTTTACTTTTAATGTTGCACAGATGATTTTATGCTTAAAAATTTCAGATGTTCAGCAATATCTTGTATTGTTGCTGCAAATTTTGTCATGTTCTCTAAATCTTTAAACAAAGCAATGTATTTTCGATTTAAATTGTTTAGTAAAAGTAATTCACTTTGAACTTATATTGTCTTTCTTTAATGTTTATAAAATCCTTGTATAGCTTCTATTTCAAGTTGCACGTGATTATAAAATTTAATTTCGTGTTCTTGTTTGAAAATTCTATATTAAGCGCACATTCTGTAAGTTATGCCTTAAAATTTTAAGTAGATTGTGCAATTCAATATTTATTCCACTACTTTTTTTGTTGATAAGAAAGTTCTAAATTGCTTATTGAATTAATGCATGCAATTTTTAGTGATTGAATTATCTTTTAGCATTGTAAAATACTCTCAGAAACTCGTGTATCATTTTCATCTTAAAGTTAGAAAATAATATTTGATGTAATAGTATGTAATATTTATATATAATATATGTAATTTTTGATAATAATAGTAAGCAATATATTGCTTGCTATTTTTCCACAACCAATGAAAGCACTCTGATTATATAGATCTATAACTTCCTAAATTCAAATTTAAAACAGAAATCTAAATATCTCTCATCGCCAGAATAGAAATAAGTGAGAAAAATTTCCATAATTTGCTGCCTTCTTTAACTATAATAGCCGACCACTCTCTCTAATGGACAGAGTGCCTGACTGTGGATAGGGAGGTCCTGGGTTAGAATCAAAGTTTTGGCATGGATGTACTTTCTCCCTTTGTCTATATCCTATCTTTGACCTTTCTTTGTATGAATATGTTGTGAATAATTGCCTACCCTATAAACGAGTACCTGTGGCATAAGTGTACTGAGGATATTGGATTTTACACCAAAATACGGTTCAGTTGGAAAAATTGGAGCAGAGCACCCCAAATTGTCAACCTAATTGGTACAAGACAACAACAACAACTAACTATAATAACAGTGAAGGAGGAATGGATAATGAAAATTTGAGTAACATTTCAGATCTTTGAAATGAACAATATTGCATGGCATAAGAGAGCTATTTAAGACTGTGTTATATTTTTATATTAATGGATCCTAATATATCACCATGTAGATTATATATTGACATATTATAAGATTCTATACAGACTATTATAATAAGGAAGACTAAAACTATTATTTGAAAAGAGCAGTCTGCATTATTCACGTGAGATATTTGAAATGCTATATTTTTCTATTATATCTTATTATACTATAGTGTTCTCAGTCCGGGTAGCCTGAACTAAAGGAAGACAATGGTCACTAAGGAGTCAGGGTGACGTTATTCTTGACTTAAGATTTATTAACAAATTTACAGGATATTTTACAAGGGACTTTCATAAATTGTAGGCTTCAGGAAAACTGACGAATTCCTCAAACTCTAGAACGTCCGCAGCACTTTCGGTCGGAAAAACTCCTTGAAAGTAATAGGAACTAGACTTCTAAATTCCGCACTTGGGAAACAGTCTCGAAAAGTCTCTATGTAATGTCGACGACTCTTTTCAGAGGCGAAGGAGCCTCTGGGTATTTCGGCTCGAGGTCTCACGTCAATGTCCTTGATCTGGAGCTATAGGCTGCTCACTCTTCTATTTCAGTTGCTTAGACTTGTCCTCTCTGTACTCAAGTACAGTCTCATGGAAACCACATTTAGGTTTAAGATCTCTCAATATCCTCTAGGATTGCTATTTATATACAAGCTTTTATCAACATTTGGAACTTCAATAACCATTAGATCTTCCTTTAGAGGTCACACTTCGACTCATATTTCAGGCTACTCCACCGATTTGAATCAGAAAGAGTGAGAAGGCAATAAATTCTCCGAATGCACTTGGCCCCTCACCAGGTGATACTAATTATTTTTTGAAGAATTATATTGGTCAGGAAGCATTTAATGGCCCATCAGGAATCCTGTTTGTAGTTCTCAATTCATCCCCCAATCAGAACTAATTGATTGTCTTAAGTACTGCATAGTCCTTGGGATTCAAACAGGGAAAATTAATGTCTTTCACAGCAGCAAAGTGTGTTAAATTCCACTGAAAGTTTGGGATGGCCTTCGGATTTTGCAAGCAATAACGGTGACGATACAATACTATAATGTAGGGTAAAACTGAATCTAAATGACAAGTTATTGAGTGATATGAAATGAAAATTACTGAATAATCGTGGAATATTAATAGGCTTGTTATTCTATTCATACCCTAGAGATGTTTCGGGCTGCTATGTAATTCTATAAAACTCATGTTTTCATTAATATCTTAGCATTTCTTGTCTGCATGTGACTACGTTTAATACATCTATGATACAAATGATATTTCGAAGTCACACAGGTATCTGTCATAATCTGACAGAGCGTACTTTCATAGCATGAGCAGAGGTCACATTAAGAGTTCATCGCATTCTGTACCTTATTTTATGACGATCTTAAGTGATTTAAGCGGAATACATAATGGCATAATTTCTCAAAACTTACAGCCTTCTAGAGGGTGTCCATGGACTTCTTTTTGTTCAAATTATGAGGAATCAATTTCATAATCTCTTCTAGTATAATTAATTATTATGTATTTAAATAATTTAGGAAATTGCTCATAGAATAGTGCCTACAACTTTACCAAACAACTAACATTATGGGTTAGTGAATAAACTGTGTGAATATTTTATATTTAATGCAATTTATAAAAAAAAATAATTTTTCAACAAACTGGTTGCGTCATTTAAACAATCATTGTGTTTAAATTTATGAGAATTCATTCTGATAATCTTTTTGATGTACATTTTAGTGTTACATTATATCAGCACTCAACATTTAATTAAATTTCTTTCCATTCGCAGTATGTAACTTTAAAATTGATTAGTTCCTATTTTTTTGAAGATGGTTGTAATAATATTTGAAATTAACTTGATATTATTATTTACGTACAAAATACAATTTTATTTTTCTCTAAATTTTTAACGAAATTTTTCTGGGATGTATTAAGCGAAATTCTTGTTAATAATTCATTATTGTAACAAATACTAATATTTCAACTTGAGAATTCTATTTAAATTTGTAGATGATCAATAAGCATATTCTGTATTTGAGAGTGAGAGTTATTAAAGCAAAACAGAATATTTTGGCAGGTATAGAGGAAAATGCCAAAATATGTTATCTTCGGATTTGGTATAAAATTGAAACACACATACACACATTTATGAAGTGAGGTATTTACAAAATATTAATATTATTAATTTGCTTGTGTTCGATTTGAAATGTTTAAGATTATATTTTAATGAAAAAAAATATTTTTGTAGTCAGGAATCTGCATGATTTTCAATACAAACACAAGTCACAATTATTAACATCTAATTGATCAATATATAATGGCATTCCTAGATTTTAATAAAGAACATTTTTAAGTATAAAAGATAAGTTTTCAATGTTTAATTATAAAAAAAATGTTTTTTTATGCAGCTGCAAAAATTTTGGAATTCCAGAAAATGCAAAAAGAAAAAGCAGTTGTTTTTAATAAAATTTTTTAGTTAAAATAATATAAAGTATTTTTCCTTAGTAAATAATAATTAAATTTTCAAGTTAAAGTAATATAAATAGTTCTAGTTAAGTTAATGTTAAAGTAAATTATTTAAGTCCTTCAAAGTATTTATTATTTAGAGAAAATGTCAAAGTGATATTTTCTTTTAACCATTAATGGATTTTTAAGGCGAGAATTTTATATGCTATTATCTTACAGCATACATGATTTCAAAAAATATTCAATTTACTAAAATTTCCATAATAGTGATTGTTTATTAGTTCTGTCAAAAGTCAAGTTAAATTTTAAATCCTGAAGTTCCTTTTTATAATTTTCTTTCACTTAAGAATGTTTGCATATTATTTTGAAACTTTAAGTGATTGTATCAAATCTTGAAGTTTTTAATAGTCAAATATATTGTGGTATTTGAAGGTTATATATGAATAATTTAAGTTTTATTTTTATATAAGTTAGAATAAAAATATTACATATTCTTTAATGATTTTATGTAGATCCTAGTGAATTACACTTATAATTAATCAATTTTTAAATAAAGATATATTTTCTTAAATTTCTCGTAAAAATACAATTTAGTTATTTATTAAAAATCCGATATATTTTTTACACTACAAATGATTTTACCTCCACTAAGAAATATATATATAGTTTAAATACATAACCAGCATTTCGATTATTAAAAAATGCTTTTATTTTTACAATTAATGAATAAAATTATTAAAGGTACAATTTACTCATGTAGTGATAACCCTCAAGTTCAAAAATATGTCAATATAAATTTATATATTTATTTCATTCCAATGAAAAAAAATACAAATTTATATTCATTTAAGTACATGTACAAAAATGAAACTTTCTTTTATATTTAGTCAGTATACAAGAAACAATTTTTTTTAAAATCTTAAATTGTCTATTTTAGTGAAGTTATTAAAGAAATATTTTAAGCTATTTCAATTATGTATTATTTTGGAGAGAAGATTCTCATATGAAAAGGATGAAGAAGCCTCAGAAATAAGTTAAGCGAATACATTTTCTCTTTATGTTATGAAATTTCTAACTTTACAAAAACATTCAATGAGGTTGTGTTTCATCAGTAGAGCATAATATATACACAAAAATACTTTTAAAATATCCTATTACAGATTCATAATTTATACATTATATGGTGATAATTTTTTTCCAAGCTGACATTTTAAAGAAATTCCTTAAAATGCAAATGACTAAAGTTTTGCAAGAAGCTCATAAAATATTTTCAATTAGAAAATGATATTTTAATGTATCTGAAATACGCGCAATTTAAATACGCTATTGATTTTTAAATTCCTTATAAATTTTATAATAAATGAGTTGTTTTGATTAAAATAATATTAATGAGAATATATGAAAATTAAATTGTGCAATTTATTATAAGGAAATAAACCATATACACTACATATAAACTAAAATATTTATTATTATATTTTTATAGTTTTTAAGAAAAAGCTAAAACGCCAATTAATATTCTGAACATAAAATGAAAATAAAATATAATATACTTAACATAAACACACACACATATAATATAAATTTCATAATATACTTAATATATATTTAATAATTTAAAGAAAATAGAAAAAGCTTAATTTGTATAGAATATGGTGACATTGGACACACCCAAAGGTGAAAAATAAAAACAGTTAGGACAAGAATAAAAATAAAAACAAGAACAAAATTAAAGAACAAAAATAAAAACAGTTTGGTTTTGAATGTTTAAAATTTTTTCTCTTTAAATGTTTATAAGGAAGAAGCAAAAAATAAATAATTTTGACAATTAATAAATAGCATAATAGATACATGATCAAGTATTGGTTTAATTAAGAAACCAGTTGCAATTAAATTAATCTTGAATATAACTTTTATAAGGAGAAAATGGTTTTGCGCGTGATTCCGCTCTACTGTAGAATAATCGAAAAATCCACAAATATCAAAATAAAAGATGCTATTAAAATATAAAATAATTGAGTAATTTTTATTCTGGCAAAAACGGAAGAAATAAAATAACGATTTTATACTATTAGAGGGAAAAGAAAAAAAATGCTTTCGAAATTAAAAGTGGTAAAATGTATGGGTATATTTTTAAATTTAATAGTTTTTAAAATACAAATATTGATACAGAAAACATTGCAAATAAATATAAATGCGGGATTAAAATATATGATATTCAATTTGATAAAACTGTTTCTTATGCTAAAAATTCGAAAATTGTAATAAATGAATATAAGAATTGTACTGAATTAAATATAAGTGATTTAGAATGCACTTCATTGACAAAAATGGAAATTAATGAAACTTCAGGAAGTAAACCACAGTTCGTTCCCATTCCTGTAAAACAAATGCAGCTGAGAGAAATTCAATTAAGATTTTTGTGAAAGAATGGAAAGCAAACAAGATAGTTTCTGAAACAAGGTCACTTTATGCCAGTCTAGTAATGTTAGTTAGTAAATAAACTATTGAAGATAGACTTGTGTTAAAGATTACAGAAAATTAAATAATCAGGAAATTAATGAACAATTCGTTTTACCCATAGTTGTTGATTTATTTAAATATCTTGGTGAATGTAATATTTTCAAGACATCCAATTTTATCTCATGGTCATTTTAAATATAATTAACAGAGGAAGCTATGTTAAAAACTGTTTTTATCATTACATATGAAACAAGTTAGAACATATAATTTTTGGTGTGACACGTATGCAACATTAGAATTGTAGAAATTATTATGACTATTGTTAAATAAGAAGTATCAATTATTATGACTATTGTTAAATAAGAAAGGTTTGTGTGTCTTTAGCTGATATTTTGATACCAGCTAATAATGGAAATGATATGATTCAACGAAGAACAGAGGTTTTTGAAAGATTTAGATCAGCTAATTTGTTTTTAAAATTGTCAAAATGGGAATTCAGTAAAAGGAAGGGCACTTTTTAGGATCTATTTTTAATAGAGAAGTAATAAAACCAGATATGAGGAAAGTTAGGTAAAAAAAAAATAATTTCCATTTTCAAACAACATTCATGAAGTTCATAGATTTTTAGGTTCAAACGGTTGTTTTCCGAGATTTCTGGAAAAATGTGCTCAAAAAGCATAAACTATATCATCATTCTCGCAAACAGAAGGATTTTTAAAGAGAAAAAAAGAAGCAAAAATTGTCATTTCAATTATTGAATAGTCTTAAAGAGCAGCCTGTATTATATCATTATGGCCCTCAAACTAAAAATGAAATACATTGCGATGCAAGTTCAGTTGGTTAAGCCTGTATGTTTCTACAGCAGAGATCGGACAACCAATGGTGGTTGGTCTCTCTTGTGTCAGCAAAAAGACAACTGAAATAGAAAATAAATATCCTTCCAATAAACTAGAATTTACTGTGTGGACCTTCTAAATTTAAGACAATGTTTATAGGGTATAAAATTCAAAATAGTAACAAATTGTCAAGCTATGATGTACATAAATCCAAAGAAAACAAATACTCCTTCCACATATAATTAGAAACATGATTCATGTATATGACCTAAGTAGAACCCCAGTTTGCTTGACTTCATGTGAAGATGAGCAAACATTGATTATTCTACTAACATATCCAGAAATGGGAAAATTAATGGAAATATTTAAGATAAAATACCGAAGAGTTAATAAAACTATAATGTCCATCATGGCGACTAATATGGAAGATCAAAATCAAGAACATAGGGACTCTAAAATACATGAATTAGAGATAAACTTGAACAATTTTGTAAACAATTCAATGGACAGGACATCATTTTGAATACTTCATAGTTATTCCCCGTGATTCAATGACAAAATTTTAAGAAAATTAGCAGATGAAGACGATTATATTTGGAAAGATCATTCTATGTTGCAGGAACAATTTCCAAAACAAATAAAGAAAAGTCAACAAAATCTGATGTAGAGCTATGATGTTTGAATGAGAAAATATTTACTTCATAAGGAGAGCTCTGTAATCTATAGGCCAGCGTACGAAAATGCAACATAAATATCAAAGACCAGTTATTATAACCGAGTTATTGACAATCTACATTTACCATGTGACTCGGAGAAAAAAAGAAAAGCAATTTCCATACAACGTTGAAGTCATCGATAGAGCCAAAAGAGGGGAGGATAACTATCCACTGAACAACCCTAAACGCAACCCACTTCGTTCAACAAACAAGAACTGAATGTGAATGAGGGAAATATCATTTCAATTTTATATAGAGAAAAACTTGCTTTAGAATAGACTAGTGACACCATGGTGCCTCTGTGGGGCATCTGTTGAAGGAGGGGGATAGGGTCTTCTGGCTAATTTCGCGACTTGATCTCTTGGATCTGGTTTAGTTAATTTTAAACCAGGGGGATAAGCAACAACAACAACAACTATTGACACTAAGAAAATTAACTTTGAAGATGATTTATTACATACTGAAATATTCATTAAATAATATGAAAATTAGTTCATATTTGTTTTGTGAAAACTTCAATATGATGCTAAGTTCATTTACTTTCTTTTGATATTTGTCTTAAGGATTTGTTCTTGAATATAGAGCTCGATTAATTAAGAATAATAAATGGTAAAACAACAGATTGTAATATTATTTTGTCCATGTTTAAATAGGGTTTTTGTTAATTGGTAGAAAAAATAGATTCTGTTACTACATATGTGTATGTTTAATATTTTAAAATTTATTTATATTTGATAATTCTTTCTACTTTCAATGGAAAATGTAAGTTATGTATAATAAATAACTATTTATACAATATTTATTTGTGTGAAGCTCAAAAATAATTATTTCTCTAATGTAAATCTAATTTGTATTAGTTAAACTTAATCTGTTTCATTAGATGTTTCATATTGTTATGTTACTTAGCATAATTTATTCTTAATAATGCAGAAATTTGTATTAATTAGAGTTGTCGTAGGTTATTCCTCCTGATTTATAGTAACATTAAACCAGAACTCTGAGCCGATAAGCCTTCAAATAATGGAGCACAGCCTTAGGACTTGAGAATAGCTGGCTTTATTTGAAACGATGTTGGCCACAATGGGGACAGGAGCAGATTGAATATCATTGAATTTTATATACAGGATTGTCGAAAATGCAATGGTATTCAATTTCAACTATTCAATGTTTTGTGGCCAGTTGCATGCCATTGTACACGAGTATGTCCACTTCGGAATCGCCCGGGAGTTTTCTGTTAGCGAATGTTGCCTATCCCAATTAGAGCAGCAACAGGGTGATTTTCCGCATAAAATTCATGCACAAAGACTCTACTCCAAGAAGAACAGATATCTTGCATGACTCGGGTGACGATTTCTGAAAAAGTAAGGCAGCCACCATAAGCATTATCCTTACGCCCTCCCTCAGCTCAGACCATCAGCAATTTTATTTCCGTGCGCATCCACATGCGATGAGATACACTGAAAGGTGATTTTAACATCCTCCATTACTTCACGATTCAGATAAATGCTGAATGGAACTAAATAATATTCCCAAACCAAAATCTCTCAAAATCCAAATCTCAGTGCAAGTACTTACAGCTATGCAAAATTTCAAAGCCTCATCAGCAGCTATTAGTTCTGAAAGGAGCACTGAGCAATTGTCGAAGTTGCTAACACAGAATCCAAGACGTTCTTTTTTTTAACAAAAAATCCACTACACGAAATAGTACCTTTACCCCTGCGCTGCCGTCAGTACAGATCTGTAATGCACCATAAGGGATTGTTTCAATAGTCTCCAAAGCAAGCTGTCTAAGATATTCTGGGTGATTTATGTTCTTGTTAGTAGATGAGTTCACATAGTTCTTGAAAAAGGCGCGAACAAAAAAAAAAATAATTCCGCAACATCCATACCACATGTTAGAGAGATGTATTTTACTTCACACACACATTATGCAACCAATTTTTCTTGAGGTGGTGATTTTAGCTATAACTGTGCACATAACTAGACGTTTGGCGCTGGTCACCGTAATTGATGAATTTGGCAAAGTATTTAGCCAAGGGATATTTGCTATGTAATATCAGAGGTTAGCACAAGTTAGCTTCTTGAAATGAAATATCCTTAGGACAACTATTGCGAAGATGACACTCTGGATGATTCCAAGTTTTTCGGATACTTCCAGCTAATTACGTATATATTTCAGATGGACGATAATTTTATCACGTAAAATACCATCCAAATGTTTACTTTGTACCATAAATATGCGGTTATTTCACTGAAAGGCTTTTAATGCGCTTGTGAGCAATTTTACTTCTTTGCAACCATTCCTCATATACCCCTCTCTTACATTTTCCTCATTGTGAAATGCTATCGGCGACATCTGGTGGTTCTTTGTAACTTGAATATTATTCTTCAAGTTGCCTTGTAATTCTACACAGGGGAAATTTTTATTTCAGAGTTCAATTTCTCTGGGATTTAGAATCATCCTTAATTTATGGACATGAGTGTAAAAAAGGATTAGTTGAAATATGTTAACCGTTAGAAATGATCATAAAGAGCCTAGATGAAATTTTCAATAAATTTACATTCCGTACACATTTCATCTGCATTACCTGCAAATTTCATAAATTTGTAAAATGATTTCTTCTTGCACCATTATGTTATTAGAGTAAATTAATAATTTTAAAAGTGCTTACATAAATAGGATATATATATATATATATATATATATATATATATATATATATATATATATATATATATATATATATATATATATATATATATATATATATATATATATGAGATTATTTCTTAAACATATCAAAGTTTAAAGTTTTCAATCTTAGTCAATTATATTCAGACAAGTAATAAGTTGAGAAGTCCAAACCATCTTAAAATGAAATAAGTACATTTGTAACAAATTTCAAGATTTCCTTTACTATAGCAACAAGGGTTACATCATTAAAGATTTTCTAACAAAATGTCTGATGCCTGAAATTTAAGTAATCCGAAAATAATTAATTTAATTTGAAATTCATATATTATGGTCCCCAATATTATTTCAGATGTACAAAATCAAGTGATTTCATGCAAAATAAATTTAATCATGACTAGCATGATATATACTATGAATTATGACCCCAATTTTCAAATTTTGAGATTTAAGAAGTTAAAAGTATGCTTACATTTTGAATAATTAATAGACTAAATACATTTATATTGTTTAACTGACAGTAATATAGACGTTTAAATCGATAAATTTCAAAGAGAACATAGAAACTGTTATTAGTGTAGTATAAAATTAATTAAAATTTTTGAAAAATCCTTAGCCGAGATTTTAAGGATTTTTGTTTTCGTAGTAAAATCGATGAATAGAAAATTGGATTTTAAAATTTAATAGAAAAAGGGCATGAAGAACTATAATGAAACTTTCATTCATTTTTTTCAAACAGTTATTAAATATAATTTAAATACACTACTCTACATTTAAAATGCTGCACCAAGTAGGAGTGGCCAAAAATGGTGCAAATTTTAGAGTAGATACCGAGTTATGAAAACGATGTGAAATGTGCAGCTCTCCAGCGCACATAAGATATAAGGTGAGGAACCGACAGTGCCGGCAATATTGGCACCATTATTACTGCTTAGTAAATAATTGTTAAAAATTTGTTCGTGTCACAAAAGATGCCTGTAATTGCAGAAAATTCCAGGCCATCATCGACGAAGTTCGTTCCAGTTTATGAGGAATATAGTGGTCGAATTGAGAAGGTCAGATTAGTCCTTAAGGAAAATCACAGTTAGCAGGCACCTGCACGCATCCACAGTGGATCAACTGTGGCAAAGATGATTGGAACAAGAGAATATGGAAAGTTTGTAGAGTGTATGTATAGCCAGAGTGACGTTATCACGCGTGGAACAACGCACCCGATGGGAGGTAGTGGTGGCCCCACAAAGCACGTTTACCAAAATTCCCCAGCATGTACAAGACGCCTGGGATACTCCCATTTCGAGCAGAAAGATTTGCAGTCGATTGGTTGTTAGTGGTCTGACCTCATGAAATCCGTTTAAAAGTTTGTCATTGGCCCCACAGCATAGACACCAACGTCTGGAATGGTGCTGGATTAGAGCGATGTAGATAGTCGAGTGAGATCAAAGGATCATTTGCGCAGATTAGTCACGTTACTGTTTTATCTGTGATAACCACCGCGTACGAGTGTGGGGTCGACGTAAAGACAGGCTCAATTCTGCTACAATTCTGGAGCACCCAAGCTGATTACAACGTGGCATCAAGGTTTGGGGTGTCGATGCGTATGATTCCGAGTAATCTTTAGTTTGTATTCACTGCACTATGACAGGCCAACGTTTCATGGATGATGCGCAGCGGCCGGTGACACTACTCTACCTACAGGGAGTGCTCAATGTCCTTAATCAGCAGGATATCACCCGACGGCACACTTCAGCCAATAAGTTCGTCAATCAATGTATATAAAATACTTTTCAGAAAAAGGAGTGAAACTTTTAAGTAAAATAATTAAGATTATTTTTAAAGTAATTATTTCAATAAAAATACTTTCGTCTAATATTTTGAATTCATGATGTCAAATGTAATGCATATTTTTTATTATTAATAATAATAGTAAATAAGCATTTTGCATAGGCATCTATGGCACTAAAAATCACCTCAAATCAGAAGACATTTGTCTAAAAATTAAATTAAGTTCATAAAATTTTTGATTTAAATTAAAGTCAAAAAGTATATCAAAATAAAGTAAGCAAACCTACTGAAGAAGGAACTGCAGAAATAGTTTCAAAATATCAATACCAGGCAATCACAGAACCTATTTAAATATTGGAATAAAGATAAAGTTGCTAAAAGTAAATTTAAAATTTGGATAAAGATGTAGTTGACAAGAATACTTTGAAAAATTAAGAGTTAAATTCAAAAATTCAAACTAGTTAAGAAACATACAGTAAATTTAAAATTAAATTGTGTTTCAAGAAGTTTAAGGTTAAATTATGTTTAAAGAGTTTTAAAATGTGAAAGAAAATGTTTTCGAGATTCTTGTAAGAATTTCAATGCTTGGGTAATTGTAAAAGCTATGCATTAATTTTTGCTTTCAACTAACCAATTAAGCATTATTTAACTTTATTAAAATTTTACTTTCAAAAAATGAATATAAGCGCTCACCGCAGGATGAATGTAATACATTTCTCTAGTTATGAAAGAATACTTTAAATAAAAAAACAAAACAAATATGAATAAGCTAGCCATATATGCTGTTATGAAACAACCATTACTTGTGAAATAGAACTAGGACTAATTATTATGAAAAATACAAATAGAGAATTAAATTAAATCTACAAAATTTTATCAATAAAAATACAAAGCTAATTACATAAATCGACGTTTATTTAATGAAGTTTAATAAATACGCTATTACAACAATCTTTCCTAATCCTATTAAAAAGTGTTCTGTTGTCGCTTTCTAAAGTGTATATATTACGGAGTGAGTTGGGCAAAATATATATAAATTGAGATGCCTTCTAAAATCATAAGAGACATCTCAATTTAATTTATAACATAAAAATAATTTATATACATACTAATTTATTATATTAATATTTTTATGACATTTTGTGCACACTTTTGACGTAAGTTTTGCAGTTATCAACTTATTGAATATACATATATGTATAATACACACACACACACACACACACACACACACACACACACACACACACACACACACACACACACACACACACACACACACACACACACATATATATATATATATATATATATATATATATATATATATATATATATAGAGGGGGATAATGTTTTGGCAAGTTTTCAGTGTTCTTGAAACAGAGTGGCTGCTTTATCGTAATTGGTAAAACCGGTGACGCGGAATCAAAATGAAACAATTAAAAAAAAAAATGAAAGTGAGTGAAAAGTTTCTTGAAAGTTTACTATCCCTGTTATTATTCAAATCTAATTTGCCATAGTTTTCTTTGATGAACGTATAGCAGAAGATCTGAAAATATTATATGTCGTTGATGTTATATATATACACTACTGGACATTAAAATTGCTACACTAAGAAGGCGACATGCTACAAACGTGAAATTTATACAAAAGGAAGAAGGTGCTGTGATATGCAAATGATTAGCTTTTCAGCGCATTCAGACAAAGCAGGCGTCAGTAGCGACACCTACATTGTGTTTAAATGAGGAAATTGTTCAGCCGGTTCCTCATACACAAATTGCATTTGAACGTTGTTGCCTGGTGAAAAGTTGTTGTGATGCCTCGTGTAAGAAGGAGAAATGCGTACCAGCACGTTTCTGACTTTGATAAAGGTCGAATTGTAGCGTACCGGGATTGTGGTTTATCTTATCGCAGTATTGCTGCTCGCGTCGGTGGAGATCCAATGACTATTAGCAGAATATGAAATCGATGGGTTCAGGACGGTAATACGGAACGCCATGCAAGATCTAAACGGCCACCTATCACTAGCAGCCGAGAAGACAGGCATATTATCCGCATGGCCGCAATGGATCGTGCAACCACATCACGAGCCGCGAGTCAAGAAACGAAGTCGTTTGGAAGACAACAAGTGTCTGCACGAACAGTTCGACGACGTTTGCAGCAGCATGGACTGTCAGCTCGGAGACCATGGCTGCGGCTTCCCTTGACACTGCATCACAGACAAAATCGCCTTTAATGGTTTGATCACTGACGAACATGGGCGCACGAATGGCGAGACGTCATCTTTTCAGATGAATCCAGGTTCTGTGTACAGCATCATAATGGTCGCATCCTTGTTTGGCGGCATCGTGGTGAACGCACACTGGCAGCGTGCATTCGTCATCGTCATAGTGGCCCATCTCCTTGCGTGATGGTATGGGGTGCCATTATATACACGTCTCGGTCACCTCTTGTTCGCATTAACGGTGCTTTGAACAGTGCACGTTACATTTCTGGTGTGTCACGACCCGTGGCTGTACCCTTTATCCGAGACCTGCGAAACCCTACGTCTCAGCAGGATAATGCCCGACCGCATTTTGCTGGTATTGTACGGACCTTCCTTGATATGGAACATTTTCAGCTGTTGCCCTGGCCAGCACGTTATCCAGATCTTTCATTAATAGAAAACGTCTGGCCAATGGTTGCCAAGCGACTGGCTCGTCACCAAACGCCAGTCACTATGGTTGATGAACTGTGGCATCGTGTTGAAGCTGCATGGGCATCTGTACCTGTACATGCAATCCAATCTCTGTTTGACTCAATGCCCAGGCGTATAACTGCTGCTATTACTGCCAGAGGTGGTTGTACTGGGTACTGTTTTCTCAGGATCTATCGAACCAAATATGTTTTGAGAATTTAATCACTTGTTATTTCTAGTATAATATATTTGTCCAATAAATATCATTTTGTTATATGCATTTCTTCCTGGTGTAGCAATTTTAATGGCCAGTAGTGTATATATATATATATATATATATATATATATATATATATATATATATATATATATATATATATATATATATATATATATATATATATATATATATATATATATATATATATATATATATATATATATATAGTTAGGGTGACAATATGGGGTGTGCTGCTCCACTTTTCCACATTGAATCATATTTGGTATAAGGTCCGACTGCTTCAGTACACACATGCCATAGCAACCCGTTTACAGAGTAGGCAACCAACCACACCTCATTCATACACAGAAAGGACAGAGACAGGATAGATAGAGAGATTAAAATACATCCATACCCGAACCGGGATTTGAACCCAGGACCTCCCTGTATACAGCAAGACACTCTGACCATTAGACAGGGTGGTCGGCATATACGTGAAATGAATACAAAAAATAAAATTAAAAACATTTGATAATTTTCATTATTTTTATTTTATATAATTTAGAATACAAATAATATATATGTCTGGGTACAATTTTCTTATTAAAAATACATTTTTTAAAAATAATAACCTTAATAAAAAATTAATCTATGTGGTATAAAGTTTTATTTTTAATAGGTAAATCTTGATTTCAAATTGTTTGAATAAATTTTAAATGCATATTCGTATTTCATTTTTTTTTATTACATTTGGAGAATTCTTCAGTATTGATTTTAATATCTATTGATTATAAAATATTAAATAGACTTTTTGCTTGTTTAAATTAACTTAACAAAAAATAAATGCTAAAAATCTGTTTTATTTGTATAAAAATATTCTTTTCGTGATGATTATTACGATGAAAATTTGAGATATTTTCCCATTTCACTTTTTAATTCCGTAATTCAAAATAGTTTATTCAATAAATTCTATCGGAAAAAAATAATAAATGATTTTTAATATATAATTTTTTCATGAATTATGTGTACAAAAAATTTTTCATTTCCTATTTCAAAAGAGATTATTTAAGTTGAAATATATAAGATTTCTTTTAGAATAATCGGAACAAAAGGATTTCAGCGTAAGGGAATTAATTGAGAAAAAATATTTCTGGATGACTCAAATTAAATTGTCATTATATACTGAAAAATATACATAAAGGGAGATAAAGGGCAAAATACAAAATATTATAATTTGGTATTTAGTAAGGAATGATATAAGATATTTATATGAATTAACGAATAATATAATACAATAATGAATAAAAAAAGTTGCATAGTAAAATTTGATTAGAAAACTATATATATATATATATATATATATATATATATATATATATATATATATATATATATATATATATATATATATATATATATATATATATATATATATATATATATATATATATATATATATATATATATATAGTAATATATATATATATATATAATATATATATAATATATATATATATATATATATATATATATATATCGTTAAAAATCACTTAAAATATGCTCTTTTTTAATTTGAATCTATTCCAGTGATTCTCAACCTGTGGGTCGCGACCATCTAAGGGGTGGGCGAGCATATCCAAGAGAAAATGTTATTTCAAAAAATTTATTAAGTGACTGTAAAGAAAGAACACACACACACGCATAGAAAACAAAGTACATTTCAACATATTTAATAATCAACTTATTAATTTAAAACAACTTTTACTAAATTAAAAACAAATAATTATTATTAGTGACTTCCTTGGGCATGTCTTTCAGAGCAAAATTTTCCGAAGGAGGGTTTAATATTATAAATAGACACTCTCAGTTCTTTTTCTATATTCACCAGAGATCTATATTTTGTCTTCAAAGATGCCACCTCAGAAAATCCAGTTGCTTAAAGGTAAGATATTGAAAATTGAAGTAGAATGCGAAATGCCCTTGTTTTTAGTGCAAAAAACTCATTATCCGTTCCTGCCCAAAATTCAAAGAGTGATTTATTACTCAATTATCTTTTGGTTTCGCCGCTTGCCCTGAAGTCTATGGTTTCTGCCTCTTCCATTGAGAGTCCTTCAGGAGTAGTTTGAAATGAATCTCTCACCCACTTGTAACTTGATATCAGTTTGTCATCAGCAGGAATGTATTTTTTAAAAATTTTTTTGCTAGCATTGCTGAATGATTTTCAATAGTTACAAAAACAACTTTTACATGCTATTCTTCAGTTTTGTAAATTTTAATACAATCATTTAAATTTGGCAACATTGTTTAGTTTATTGCTTTAAATTTCTGCTTCACAATTCCAATTTCCTACAAAAAACATTAATTTTATAACTAGTATCCAATTTTATGTGTATTTTCTCCTTGCAGTTGAAGATTCAAGTCATTTAATTTCTCGAATATGTCGAGCACAGATGTAGCTCAATTTCATCACAAATAAACTAGCGCAGAAATTCTCAGCTTCCGGTCTGTTTTCCTCTTCTAGAAAAACGGCGATTTCTTCTCTTAATTCATAAACACGTTGCAAAAATTTCCCTTGTGATAACCATATTCTCTCGTAATAAAATAGTAACGCTGAATATACTGCACCTATGTCTTTACAAACTGCGGAAAACATTCTTGATTTCAGGGTTCTCATTTTTATATAATTTATTACGGTTGCAACCATAGTTAACTTAATATTCAAACCAGGACTCATTTCTTTAGAAGCCAAAGTTTCTGTGTGGATCATGCAATGTGTCCAGACGCACTGTGATGATTTTTATTTTTCAAGTGCTTGAATACTTTGGAATCATCGGACATAGAACGAGCACCATCGGTGCATATTCTGACGCAATTCTTTATTCTATGTTTGCCTCGTTCATAAAATCATTTAAGATAGGAAATAATGCGAGTGCTGTTTCTTTGAGTTCTATTGGTTTACAGAAAAGTACCGACAAATCATCACAAAATCTAACATAGGCAATGAAATGAGCATCTTTATTACTATCTGTTGCCTTATCAAGTTTTATTGAAAACAATTTTTCACGCAACTTCCACAAAAGCTGACACTCTACTTCTTTAGCTATTTCAGCAATTCGACGGGCAACAGTATCATTTGAAAGAGGTATAGACTGCAATTGTTTTTCAAAATTATCTTCAATCTCAATTGCGGCTGGAAAAATAAGCTCTTCACCAATACTGTGAGGCTTTTTACATCTGGCTATTTTATATGAAACTTTGTAAGAGGCAATTAATGATTTTTCATGCACAGACATGATTTTTTTAAATCATGATTTTTGCTTTTCATATGATTTTAATTTTAATTCGAAGAATTCTCTTGGTTTTCTATGAAGCATTTCCAAATGGCGTTTAATTTATTAGGTTTCATGCTGTCTGCTGCCAACATTTCTGAGAAAATGATACACAAGGACCTTTCTTCTTTATTTACTTCAGTACTAGTGAACCCCAAAATTTAGTATTCTTGAGAATATTTTCTTGATTTTATTTTCGGAACCACGCTCGTCTGTGTACTTGTTGATGCTTGTCTATCGTCTAATGCTCACTCATGCACGCTAAAAAATCTATCCATGACTCTGCATAAGTCTGCTGCCGTGAATATTTAATACACAGTGAATACAAGAAAATATATATTACATACACATTCAAAATAGATTTAATAGCGATAGAAGGATCGACTCGAATGAGATTGTCTGGAATTGAAATTGGCGTCATAGAACTTTCTCTTTCTCCTAATGAGAAAGCCGAGCTGGCAGCCGAATGGTTAGCGCTCTTGCCTTCGGTTCAACAAATCGTGGGTTCAAATCCCACCTTGGGCATGGATGTTTGTAGTGGTTTGGAATCCACTTTAAACAGTAGGTCTCGGTCTATTTAGCGCTCGTGTGCAAAAAATGACCGTTGAGCGGCAAACAAACCAACCAAACCTCTTTATGAGAAAACATTTGTTCGCATCTGCGCTCGCTCCTAACTTAACTTTTAAACTGACCAGACAAATTCCAGGCAAATCGAAACTTCTCGCAAAACCATGAAAATGACCGACATGGCGGGACGCAAGAGCAATAAAAAGGCATAGGATTCTTGTTTCTTCAAAGTTGAGGATTGGTGTTGCAAAATGTCAATAAATTTCCGTATTCTTGGTAATTTGTAAAGTTTAAAATTAAGGTTGTAATGTAGATTTAATGCCGAAATACTCAAAATACATTATTGTTGTATACATTTTATTGTATGCGGTGGGGTGGGGGCGCGATGAAAATTCTGATTAAAAATTGGGCCGTGAATACTAAAAGGTTGAGAAACACTGATCTATGCTATTATTTAATGTAAAAAATGCTCCAACATATTCTCATTTTTAATAATTAACTCAGCTTTAAATTTCTGTGTCAATTTTCAGTACACTTCATTTAACGTCAATTCTAGACATTAAAATGTCACGTTAAATGTCTCTGCAACTTTATCTTTGACATCACTCAGATTTGGTGGGCATATTGATCAAGCAATACTGAATTTCGAGATATCTTTAGAAAACATAACAAAAATAGGTTATTTACTCTTTAAAAATAGTGGATATATAGAATAAGAGATAAAGAGTGAAACTATATTGTATATAAACCTTTTATTTACTGCATAAAAAAATGTAGCAATTTGCATACGAAAGAATATTTATATTGAGATGACAATAATCTCAATATAAATATTTTTCCCACATTCTTTCTTATGCAATAATTATGTTAGTTTTTATATCAAAGATTATTTTCATACTCACTTGATTTTTTAACTTTTAACTAAACCAAAAATTAAATAATATAGGATTTTTCAAAGGGAATCCAACTTTTTTCATTCAATATTAAATTTAGTCTTAATTCTTTACCACTAAAAATTACATATTTCTTTTGATGCTTGAAAGAAGGTGTCAAAATGAATTTTTAAATTTAAATGCAATGCTAATCAATAACATCCTTTTAAATCTGGGTCACTAGAGAAGTTACGAAAATTTACATAAGCATTTATAGTGTAGACGATAGATGAGATAAATGAAAAAATTGTTTCACTTGCCGATGTTTTAAATGTATGCAATTAGACAATTCTACAGATCTCTCAACCTTGTATTTACATTAAAATTCATAAAAAGATAATGTACATTATCCAGAAATAAAATCTATAAGTCACATCTCTAAAATTTATAGAATTAAAATCCAATAAAATTGAATTAAATATTTAAACAAATACTTTTTATATTTATATAATTAATTTTTAAATATTTAGTAAATAAAAATCTTCCAGAAGTAACCACTATGTCAATAGAAATATATTTTGCCAATTTATACTTAAACCAGTTATCAGAAAGATGTATCTTTTATAAAATATTCTACTTAACCTTCATTTAATAAAATAGTTTTTAGATATAAATGTATGTATATTTATTTAATTTTTACCGAAGCATTCAAACTGAAGTTATATAAATTATTTATGCTTTTAACGGGCAAATAAATTGTCTGCGGCCAAAGCTACCTAAGGCGGGGGTATGCTGGACGTTGACCCGGTCTCCCACCTCAGTTTGTTGTATGTTGTAAGTTTATTTTATGTTGTTACTAGAATAGAATGCTTTGAAAAATCTGATAGCATGTTTTTTATTGAGAAGAAAAGTGTTACCTCAAAAACCTTTTTGCATAGGGTCTCAATTAGGCATCGGATATCAATAAGGCACTATATGCGATATAATGTTCTATTAGTTACCATTTTATTCTTACCAACGATAATGATTTAAAAATAGTATTATAATTACTAATAATTTTAAAAATGTTGCATGAAAGTGAAGAAATTCAATAATATTTTTTACGTTTTCTACATACAAACAAACGCAAACAATATCTTTTCAACAAGCAATCATATTAACACAATTATTCTATAAGAAGAGAAAATATATAAGTGATTTCATGCTCAAACTCAGGCTGCAAAGTATTACATTGAATACTTTGCAGCTTGAGTTTTAGCATGAAACTCAGGCTGCAAAGTATTCTAAAAAAACAATCAATAAAACATTCGATTGTTTTTTTCCCAAGTATTTGTCATTTTAAGAAAGCAGAGAGAGCAATTTTTAATTCTAATGTAATCTGAAAAGATGTATATAATTTATAATGTTACTCCAATTAACTGGTAATTATTTTAGAGAATTTAGTTTAAGTATAAATAATATAAATTTATGTCGTTAAAAACAAAACTTTATACTCTTTCTTGCATTACTTCATTATCATGTTCCAAAACTGTTTTATCATTACTAAAATCCATTTTTAAATAACAGTAATTAGCTGAAACTGTTATATTATATAATGTTATTATATAATGTTATTCTTTACTATATAAAAGTTTTAATTATAATTTTGAAAATGTATTAGCATTTTTGAATATCTAAAGCTTTATTAAAAGGAATCTGCACTTATAATATTAAATTCCTACTATACATTATGCTACAAACATGTTAACAATTATTTTTTTAAGGTTTAATTATAAACTCGAAAACAACAAATGTTCTTATATGCTTGGTTTTGAGGCAAAATAGCTTATGTTAAAAGGCTAATGGACTGTGAATTTCCTGTTAAAATTCCCTATGAGTGATTAATACAATCCCTAATTTGATTAAAATATCAATCACTAATTTGATTACAATATATTAACTATATCACTAATTTGATTAATTATTATTATAGATTAGTAATTTTAAAATTTTTATTATTTTATATAATAATATAAAAATAAATTATTAAACTACTGTTGATTAATGAAAATTTTTATTAATTCGTATGATTCACAATAAATGAAACATTTTAAGACGTTTTTGTATTCATATTTTCATTATTAGCATTTGAAATAAATTCGGAAAAATTTTTAACTTCTTAAAAAAGTTATTTGAATAAAGTGTAAATTTCTGAACAATTTATTTTGTAAATTTGTCTTATAAAAATGTTTCACACAGTTGCAAGTAATTATTTTTTGCGTAAAGAAAATAAAATTAATTTTTAAAATTAGGAAACCACGCTTTATAAAGTAAAAATATTTGTTTTAAAGTTTATAAGCTTTATTGTTTGATAAATTAAAATGGAAGTCTGATTCCAGGAAAATTATTTTTTGAAAAGATATTTGAACGTCTTTTTACAGAAGAAGAATGGAAATAAGAGTATCTAGAAGTGTAACAAATTTTTATCCATTATCGTCAAATTATGTTATATTATACTTTTATTAATCTCTTTTGTGAAGAAATGATTTATGGCAGTTGTACACAGTTTAAACTGAAATTCTTCTTTTATGCATTATTCTTTTTTTATCAGTTTTTAGTAAATAAATTAAGATTTGAAGTCTATGTAATTAAATACTTTCGTATTTAACCAAAGAAATAAAAATATGATAAATATAAACTATTTTCCATAAAATGCTATAAAATATACAATATTATTTGGCCCGTTTTTATATAAACTTAGATTCCATTTCATAAGAACTTTTTAAAATATAAGTGCCTTAATCGTTGCTGGGAATATTAATAGCATTTAAAAATTCAATCAATTAAATAATTAACTAAAAATCATTAATTTTTTTATGTCTGATATACTTATATTGATTTCGTAAATCATTGGTTGGTCTAAAGTTTAAATTGATATTAATTGTATTTAAATGTGGAATTATTAAAATATAATATATTTAAGAATACATATATATATATATATATATATATATAATATATATATACATTATATATATATATATTATATATATTATATATATATATATATATATATATATATATTATATATATATATATATATAATATATATATATATATATATATAATGCACAAAACACAAGATAAAAAAAAGGATTTATAATTTTGACTAGAAAGTGTTAAGAAATTGATTGGATAAAAAAAAACATTTTTGCTCCAGAAATTAGCGTTTTTAGAATTAGAGATTAAAAACATTTGTTCAAAAGCTATATAAATCAAATAAAAACATAAAATCCAGTAAAATTATTCAAGGGTTAAGATTGTTACATGGTATGACATTATTAGATAGTTTTTCATATGTAAATATTTCACAATATTTAAAAAGGAGAGATTAATAACGTTTTTTTAATATTATTAAGATTTGTGTCCTTTAAGATTAATTTTTCTTTCTGGTTTTAATGTGCTCCGGAACATATTAAGACAAAACGCAAAAATTTTCATTTTAAATCTCAAAACTTGTTCTTTGAATTTAGTATCATTTGAATAAAAGAATAAGAGTAATTAAAGATGCGACAAAAATTCTGCATTAAAATAAAAATATGTGGATTTTATTTTGTTTGAGATTTACCAAAAATATTTTGATGGGTATATCATGGAATTCTATAAAAATAAATTATCGTTTTTTATATTTTCTTCGAATTTTAATTTTCAAAATTTTTGAGGAAAACTTTATAATATGTATTTACTTATTGACATTACAATTTTTTAAGTATACATAAATTTTTTAAGAATATTTTAATAAATCTTACATAAGAATATCGTTAATAAATTTTGATAAATTTCAAATATATTACAAATATCATATTAGTGTTAAAATTTGCGATCAGTCTTAATTGAAAATCTATAAAATATTCCAAAGTTTTTTTATAAATATTATTTGGAAATAAATGGTTTGTATCACGCACATAATTAGCAATAATAAATATATTATGATTCTTAATTTATCGGTTGTTAGGTGTGTTGATATGTTATCAAGAATTTTCACAAGAAACTATATACATTTTATTTTAATCAACATATGTACAAAATTTTTTAAAAGAGAGAAACAAGAAATTCAAACATTGAATGCTTATAAAATTTTAATAGATTTTGAATGCATTATAACAAATAAATCCCCAACTGAATATATTTTAGGGCAATAAAATAAAATTTTTTTTATTTATTCATTTGCACACGTTCTTAAATCTTTAAGACTTTAGATAGAGATACATTAAAATATATTTTAGTTATATGTAAAAATGTACTTTACGAATAAGTACTTTTTATTATTTCTGTAAGTTTTCTTTCAATATAATTTAATTTTCAAAGTGATCAATGTTTATTAATTAATATCTTAAATGTTATATACTGTAGAATGTTCACTTGGAGGAATACATTACCGAAAGTCAGGTCAGCGAAGGTTAAATACATGAAATTGTTGAAAGATTACAGATATTAAGCAAAATGTTGTTTAATCATAACTAGCTATAAATTAAAAATATAATAAATATATCAATTATTTTACAATGAATTAAACACTATTGTATTTGTTTACAATTTTGATATGCATTTTATAAATTTAATCATGTTATGATAAGAAACTGTAAACTATTTTTCAGAAGGGTTCCACAATATTGTTTTACCATTGAAATTAAAAGTTTTTGCTTCTAGTCAAAGATTTTTTAAAATAAACTTTTCTTTATGTTAAATGTTCTAACCAAATTGCTATGTTGCAAACTTTTAGCATCAGATTCAACATTATTAATTACAAGAATAAAACTCGACCATCTGAAAAATATTATAATTCAAAACAAAACTTGAGTGTTATGTTTTCTTGCTTTGATAATTAATTTAGAAAATCAAAGCAGTGCAATTTGGATAAATATGATTTTCACATATTGATATTTTTAATTAATTCACTGTTAATTCAACTTAAATATATTCTTAAAGATTTGAAAATATGTATAAACCATGTACAAAAAACAATAAATTACACACATAATGTAGTTGTAAAAATTTTCAAAAAGTTTTACTAACCAAGCCTTTGTCTAGATCTTTTAAAAGTTTCGTTAAAATATTATCAACTTTATTAGATTATAAATCAATAAAGGATGGCATGGTTATCAGAGATTTTGTGATTCGAAAAGTAATCTAGCATATAAATTTTTTATTATTGTTAAAAGCAAAACATTAAGTCATAATGATAATTTTCATTGTTTTCCAATACTTAGTAGTTAGATTTCTCTGACATTAGACAATGCACATCAGTTTGAATTCTATTAAGCTTAATAGCAGCATATGGCCATTTGTTATCACATGAAGAATAATTACATATGTAACAATAGTGTACTGTTGTTGTTACTAGTGACACTTGGACAAGCTAAGCTCGCTATGCCTAGGCTATCCGAATTTAAGTCAATTGGGAGCGTCTTTCGTTTAATCAGAGCACCATTATAAGGGGGGTAAAGGTAAGGCTTTTGCTCTTCAAATCCTCCGATAGATGGAGCGCCAGAGGTCTACTCCTTCAATTTTAAAATTGATTTGAAGGGGGAGTAAATTTCTCCAGACCATTGCATCCATTTTAACCGCTCTATGACCGACCACAGGATATTCGATTCCACAGATTTAATGAGCATGTATGTCAAATGTACTCAAGGGTCTTTGGCGGCATTGGGAATCGAACCCCACCCTTCCTGATGGAAGGTCGATACCCTAACCACTATGCTACCACGTCCCAGTAGCAATAGTAGAAGGAAGAAATCTATTTATTTCATAATTTCCGTCTTATCTTAAAGTCGTAATCGAGAAGTTCTGTGGTGAATATTGATCTAAGAACTTTGAAATTCTAAATACAAGTATTTCAAACATATTAAAATATTGTAGCATAAAAGTACAAAATTGTTATAAATATGAATGAAGTAATATGGAAATTTATGTTTGTATGAATAATGAAAATTGTCGATTTCCAGGTCATTAAATAATATAAACACGAAAGGTATTTACTCTAAAATAAATCAAAGAATTCATTCGAACTATTTTAACATGAAAACTAGTTTATCAATGTTTCACTTTATACAATGACTAAATACCTTCAATAAATTCCATCTCTCTTTCTTAATGTTATATTTCAGAGCTTAAACATGTAGATAAAATTTAAATTCCTTGAAGTCAAATTGCATTTGTGCCAAAATATTTCTTTTCTGAAATTTTATATCTACATATGTTTATACAAAATACGTGTTGAAGGATAAAGAAACAGGAAAAATGCTTTTTTTATATTATTTATGATAAAAAGGATTTCATCATTCTGTACAATGTCTTACAGCTATTCTTGAAAACTGGAAATTTCATGGGATTCTGCTTTCAAAATGGTTATCAAAAATATATAACACATGCCATTCAGTATTTTTGCCTGGTAATAAACTGGTAAACAGAGAACTGCATATACAACGAGTATATTGAATAGAATTTTGCATCTAGATTTTAAATTCTTTCCTACTTGTAAGGAATTTCTGAAATGTTCAACACACACATACTGAAATCTGAATAATTTAATATTTTATAACATAAAAGAAGGAAGTTTTTCATTTAAATATTTTCTAATAATATAATTCTATAAACTGTTTTAAAAGTGATTCAAATAGTAAAAGTATGTTCAGGATATTGTTTTTGAAGTGTCTTTTAAGTAGATTTTTTCAAATTTTTCTGAGCTGAAAATCTGTGTCACAGGGCATCATTCATTTTATGCATCATCTGTTCAAACTACATAATTTTATAGTTTTAAAGAACTTCTACATTTTATCATGTAAATAAGAATATTATTTCGAATTATTGGTAAATATTTGTAATACCTATTGTAAATTTATTTTTAAGATAAAATGATTATGAAATTCTCATTAAAGATGTTAACTACAATATATTGAAATAAATTTAACATGCACATATGTTTAAAAAATTTATTTAATTTCCTTTTCGACTTTGAGTGAACTTTACTTTTGGGAAACATTGATGACAAGTGTATTTGGAATTATGATTTAAAATAAATGGATAAAGTAAGGGCTTCAAATCAAAGAATTATTTACTCATTTTCTATGCGTGAATAAGATTTTGTGAAAGAAACTTATGCTTATTTTAAGTCATCAGAAGACTGGTTGTTAAATTAAAAATAAAAGAAGCTCAATGATGTTATATATACATAGGAGATATATAAATAAATATAATAGCATAGACGGTTTTCTCCTTATCTCACAATCGTCATTATTATATATATATATATATATATATATATATATATATATATAGACATAGATATATATATATATATATATATATATATATATATATATATATATATATATATATATATATTTTAATAAAAACAATTAGTCTCTTGGCTTAGGTTTTTTTGACAGTTTGCATCCAAAACAAGTTTTATTGACATATACTAAAGAGCATCACTACTTTTGATACTATATACCATTCCCAGTTCCTAAATATATCTATTTATTTAGGAAAATTCTATGGTAATTTAGAAGCTTAAAATTTTATTTTGGTTGCCCTTAAATATTCTTTGACTTTGATTCAATGGCTATAGTTGTATAACATTAACATATATGGTTTTCTTTATGGGTAATAAATATCAAACATTTACAAGTAAAACTATAGAAACATTTCATTATTTTAGTAAAAAAGAATAAAGTTCTATATACAATGGTATTTTCCGTGTGATAAATTCTAATTCGACAGTTAAATATAACTTCATAAATAATATATTTCACATGTAAAGAAGACTTAGAAAATAATAAATGGAAAAGAAGAATTTATTCATTGAATTCTTTCTATTTTTAGTTTATATGTTTATTTAAATGCATTTCTAAATTCAAACATAAATTTTATGATATTATGAATTCCATGAAATCTGACAACATTTTCTTTATGTAATTCTTCATACTTAGTCATTGTTAAGAACAATTTTCAGTTTTATACATCAGAAACATATTAAACATGTAATCTACAGACAATTCTGAAAAATAAACAATATGAAAATTGCAAGTTTTAAATATTTAGATTATTATTCATAAAAAGTTTCAGTACCTTATTAGAGAATTTATAATTATGTGTTTATATTTCTTCAGAGCGATAATTATATCATTTCCATGAGATCCAAAGATTTATAATGGTATATGAAAAGTGTCTGAAATAAATATATATTAAAGTTACTTTGTCTCTTTATATCATATCAATGAATACCTACAAACTTTCCTATATATAAATGTATATATATATATATATATATATATATATATATATATATATATATATATATATATATATATATATATATTCTTAGATCCTTTTTAGAGTCTTTCTAAGCACATGTCTTGATCAAAGGTCTTTTGTTCATAAAATGACAACTTTTCTTAATTAATTGGTAACAAACGAGAACAAAATAAAAAAAATTCCGTATATTGTCACCAAATAAAACAAATATTTAAATAAATTAGATTATTGCGTAGATAATTAAAAGAAATTTCAAGTATATAAGAATATATGCTCAAAAATATAAAATTTTTTTACTGGTTATAAAACTAGTATTTTATAACTAGTATATGATTAAACATGTTGAAATTTTTACAATTATAAGACTTTGTAAGTTAAGAATGGCAACAGTATTTACTTTTGTAACAGTAAATGTCATAGTTACGGCAATTTTGCTAATGCCTTTCTAAACAAATCAGTGGTATACGAGAACTTCGATAATAATAAAGTTAAAACATTGCTACAAGTTACGAGTATGGTTATTTTTATCCCCATGAATATTTATTTTCTATTCTAGAAATAACTTGTTAAGCCAGTGATTCTCAACGTGTGGGGCGCTCCCCCTAGGGGGCCACGAGCATACTAATGTGGGGGCGTGATCATATCCAAGAGAAAATGTTAGTTTAAAAAAAATTATTAATTGACTGAAAGGAAAGCACACACACATGCAAAAAATACATTTCGACAAATTTAATAATTACTTTATTAAATTAAAACAACTTACTAAATTAAATACAAATTTAATAATTTTTAGTGACATATTTGGGCCTGTCTTTCAGAGCAAAGTTTTTCAAACGAGGGTTTAATATTAGAAATCGACACTCACAATTCTTTTTCTATATTTAGCTGAAATCTATATTTTATCTTCAAAGAATCCACCACTGAAAATCCAGTTTCACAAAGGTAAGATGTTGAAAATGGTAGTAACATGCGAAATGCCCATGTTTTTAGAGCAGAAAACTCATCATCCACTCCTGCCCAAAATTCAAAGAGTGATTTATTACACAATTGTCTTTTGGTTTCGCCGCTTGCCCTGAAGTCTATGAAGGTTTCTTCTTCTTCAATTGAGAGTCCTTCGGGAGTATTTTGAAATGGATCTCTCAGCCACTTGTAACTTGATATCAGTTTGTCATCAGCAAGAAATTACTTTTTAAAATTCTTTTCTAGCATTGCTAAATGATTTTCAGTGGTTACAAAATCAACTTTTACATGTTGTTCTTCAACCTTGTAAGTTTTAATACATTCATTCAAATTTGCAAACATTGTTAAGTTTTCTTGCTTTAAATTTCTGCTCCAATTTCCCACAAAAAGCATTAACTTTATCACTCGTAACCAATAGATGTGTATTTGCTCCTTGCAGTTGAAGATTCAAGTTATTTAATTTCTTGAATATGTCGACCACACACACATGTAACTCAATTTCATCAGAAATAAACTATAGCGAAAATTCTCAGCTTCCGGTCTGTTTTCCTCTTCTAGGAAAACGGCGATTTCTTCTCTTAATTCATAAACACGTTGCAAAAATTTTCCCTCGTTACAATCATCGTGCCTCGTAATAAAATAGTAACGTTGAATGTACTGCACCCATGTCTTTACAAAGTGCGGAAAAGATTCTTGATTTCAGGGGCCTCATTTTTATATAATTTACTACAGTTACAACCGTAGTTAAAACAATATTCAAACCATGACTCATTTCTTTGGAAGCCAAAGCTTCTCTGTGGATCATGCAATGTGTCCAGACGCACTTTGACAATTTTTGTTTCACAAGTACTTGAATACTTTGGAATCTTCCGGATAAGAGAGCAATAAAAAAGCTAGGATTCTTGATTTTTCAAAGCTGAGGATTGGTGTTTCAAAATGTCAATAAATTTCCGTATTCTTGGTAATTTGTTAAATTTAAAATTAAGGTTGTGCTGTAGGCTTAGCTCTAAAATACTCAAAATACATTATTATTTTATACATTTTATTGTATGCGGTGAGGAGGTGTTGTGTGATGAAAATTATGATTGAAAATTGGGTCATGAATACTAAAAGTTTTAGAAACACTGTGTGTTAAGCTAAATACACAAAACGCTGACGCATTGAATTCTCTATTTCTAGACACGTTTGTTGCTTTATCAACAATGAGAAAAAGTGGAATTCGCGCGTCGTTCCATATCAAACATCATCAATCTCATTATTTTCGTGTTGAACTAGAGTGAAACCATGCGAAACGATACTTCATATAGTAACGTGTCAAAGCCGAACGTTATAACAGAAGTAGAGAACTAAGCCTGATATTACTTAGTCTTTTATGCATGATATCACTAGATATGATGTCTCTAAACATATAATATTTCTATAGCACATGATATCTCTAAACACATGATATCCCTCGACACAGGAGATCTCTAGACACATAACATCTCCAGACACATGATATCTCCAGACACATGATATCTCCAGACACATGATATCTCCAGACACATGATATCTCCAGACACATGAAATTCTTGGATTTCTTCAAAACAAATTGTATTAAATAGATAATAGCGTGCATATAGTTGTTGATAACTATATAGAAATTTCCATAAGGATGCAATCATCTAGCATAGCACAGAATCATTGAGACGCCGAGCTTCTACTCTAACTGAACCTGCCTTAGCTGAGCAAATTATTTTTATAAAAACCATAGTATTTTTATCATCACGAGACATTTCTATTTGTTCAACCAATTAATCTCAATTGGTCACATTATATTACTCTTCCTATAGTATTCAATTCTATTTTTTCTAATGACATATTCTGATAAACATAGAAGATATTACTAATCTTAATATTATTCTTATTTACACATACACACATAAACATACATACATGCATATATATATGGGGGTGTTGTGCGTGTGCATATGTTTGTATATCATCTCTTTCTTATATAATAAAATTATTTAATAGATATAGATAAATTTACGTCATTGAGACATTCTTCTCTTACTCGTATTAAAAATACATAAAAATGCAGTGAAAATATTCTTTTCAAGTATTATTTGAAATTTTATTTTAATACTTCTTTTCAGTAGTTTGTTGAACAAAAAATAACGAGCTGAAGTTTAAGTGAAAAAGCGCTATTTGCATCTAATTTATTAGTGCATTATGCATAATTACCACAACTTTGATTACATGCAAACAATACTTTAAGTATATTCAGTTTTTCTGTTTCAAAAAAAAGTTTTGATTCTAGGAAATACTCTTAGGAAATAATAAAAATAATTCTTTGGAAATAATAAAAATTTGACTTTATAATAAATTTTTATGCTTTTTATTTTTAAATTATTATTATTAAAAGTAATTTTTATTATTAAAAGAAATAAATTGTTAAATAGGGATAATTATATTATTATTATCGAATTATTTCATATTATCCTTATTGATTATTAAAAATTACTGAGAATCAAAATATTTTAATTTCTTATAAAATCATCTAAGACAATTTGGATTTCTTTTTAAAATGTACTTTGAATGTGAACTTCAAGTTCATATGTGGATTATATGAAATTAACTACATTACCATAAATATAAAAAATCCGGGATAATCTCTCCTACTATAAATTATGTTTTTTCAGGAAAAATTATTTGTTTTAATACGGTATTTAATCTAAGTGCATTGAAAAGTAATTGTAAAGTACAATTATATAAGAGTATGTTTTTATATGTATATCAACAAAAATAAATACATTAAAAATTTTTATTCCATGAAATTCCACTATTTAAATTTTTTTACAGATAAAATTCAATTTAAAATATTCTGTCCATAATATTTAACTTAGCATTTAAATTTCAAATTGAAATAGTAAAACTAGACTTCAATCCAAATTTAGTACTAATAGCAAAACTTAATTCATTTAAAATAGTAAAATGCTTAATTATTTCGGTTGAATACAGTAACCATTCAATTAAAAAATTTTAAATTCTCATGATTCTATATGTTATTTGCATGCAGTTCACTTATTATGAATTCATTATTTACTACTAATTTTATATTTAGCGTGTAACAATTATTTATTAAAAATCGCCAATTTGTTGTTATTATATTAAATCTATTATTTAGAAAACTTTTTGAAGATAAATTTTTTGTAACAATAATAGCTCTTTCAATCTAATCAAAAACTAAAATACATTTTTCAATTTTGTTGATATTTTAAAATTATAACACATGAAAAATATTATGGTTTATCTTATAAATTATGCGAAAGAATGAGGAAATACACACAAAGAAAGAAACATCCATCCCCAAACTACCATTCGAATCCGAAACCTAATGTTGACCCTTGCACCACCAGTAGGCATATTACAAACATATATTTATATTCATGAAAATATTGAAGTATAATGTACATTGATTTTTGGTTTTTGTAAGGTTTACTGGTGGAAGGTCTAATATTGGGATAAAATGTACAAGTTGAGGGATTTGTTTTTTAAAAATAAAATAAAGAAAGAACTATTGACTATTAATAAAAGTAAATTTATTGAATCAAAACATATCTAGTAAATATGTAAAATAAAGACTTAATTATGAAAATACTCATGTATTTTCATAATTAATGAACATATTTTTTGTAATTAAACTTCCTTGCTTCAAAACATGATTAACAATGTTTAATGCATATTTTTCTTTAAAAAAATAATCTTAAGAATATAAATATATATTTCTTGGGTGAGAAAATAGGCACGTTTAATCAAAAATTGTACTGATTAATTTGTGAATGTATAAATGTATCTAAAGTTTTTACTAAAATCATTCAAGTTTACGCGTGGAAAGATGTATGTTAATTAAAGCATTTCGCTCCAATAGTAATGGTTAATTAGATTCATTAATTTCAATTGTAATAAACTGAAATTTTGGAAAAATAACGATTTACTCTTTAGTAAGAATTTAAATTAAGTTATTATTACACAAATATTTTTCTACCAACAATATGTAAATTTTTACTGCTAATTTTGGATTCATTTATATGGATTTCTGAACAAACAATTTTATATTTTTTCTCTTCTAAGAAGATTCTTAAAATACGCAAATATCTTTGGAATTCTTTTTGAATTATTAGCTGAAAATAATATAAAAATATCATATATTTCTTTTTAATTCAAATGTTTTCAATAATAGAGATTAATATAAAATTAAAATATTTTAAACTAAATATAATATAATATATATATATATATATACTTTAAAACGTGATCTCTTTTTCTTTTCTTAGTTGCTTAAATTTTTATGAATATAGCAGCAGTTTATAATTACGTTATAAAAAAGTCCAATTGATAAAAGCTTATTAAAAGATGTATGAAAGTGTCGAAGGTAAATTATAGTATAATACAACTAATATGTTCCTTTGAATTCTTATAAATCTTCCTAATTCATTAATAATAATTATGATATGCTATTTATTTAATACCTTGTATGATTTCATGATAATCTTTGTATTGCAACAAATGACGTCTTTCGTAAACATCATATTCTTAGTACTTTCCTCAGTTCTCTAATGAGGAAAACGAAATAACTTCATTTTGACCTCCCTCCCATTATTGATATTGAAACACTGGATAGGTTTCGAATGGAAATACTTAATTATAAGTTCATATTGAGATCAACTGTTCAAATTTTAGTCACGGAAACTGATATAATATTTATTAAGATATGTAAGCCAAATAATTTAAATATTTACTCAGCAAGTTGTTATGAATGTTTTAGATATAAAGTCTATGATTTTTTTTTTGCATCACTGATAACGTCAATTTGAAATAAATCATTATATCATCAGAGTAAATCTTAAAAAGCAGTAAGAAAATAGTTTTTAAAATTTGAATCATTATTGAATTTTATACAGTAGAATCTTAAGTCTATTAAAAATAAACAAATGATTCATCTTCCTCACTCTCTCCTCTCTCTCTCTCTGTATATATATATACACATTATATGTATATATATATATATATATATATATATATATATATATATATATATATATATATACATGTGTTTGTCTGTATACATGTATAGAATTTTTGCAATACTTTAATTTGAAATATCTTAACGTATTTAGAATAATTAGAAAAGTCAATAGACGACGAGCAGTTAACTAATACTTTATTCTATAGCAAATAGCAAAATATTGACACTATATATGCTGAAAGTGAAAAGAAAATAAAGTGTGAAAGTGAATGGAATATTTTTATTTAGTTAGAATTTTCAGTACAATGACGAAGTTATCCAATTTTTACTTAATCTAGTATTTAATCTAATTGCCTAAATTATTAGAATTTTTTAATAAAATTTTAGAGTTAGGAAAGAGAAAATATGTTAAAGATGACTCTCCGATTATTTACTAAAGATTAAAGTATATTATGTAAAAATACTGAGAGATGAATATTGCAACACAATTGAATAGAAGTTAGTTTTCAATTAAAACATTGATATATAAAATTGTTAATAATATAAGGGAGAAAAATTATGGAAACGAATGAAATGTTAACTCAGCAATGAATACTAATTTCCTTTTATGAACTGATAGGGGAAATGTAAGCGTTTTGTCAGTGAAGCAATTCATTAAATAAAAGATCAGTTAGAACGGTGTTGGTGAATTCCGAAAATGTTAAGATTGAGAGCTACCCCTACGGAGAAGCGTTTATGCGGGGGAGAGCTATAACGTCACCGTTATTGCTTGATTATGTATCAACAATTATTTCAGTACTTAAACTCAATTCAAGACCTTTCGCAATCACGAAAGAAATTGGTTATTCAGTGTTTGAGCCAGGGAAATCCGTTTCGGTTGTGGTTACCAGAGAGGAGTTTTTCCCCGACTCAAGGAACGCTCCAAAATTTGAGGAATTCATCAATTTTCCTGGAGCCTTTAAAATTTATGAAAATTTCTTCTAAATTATCTTAAAGAAATATTTGCACAAGAATATTTAATTACGTGAGTCTGATTTCTTAACGGCCCTTGGCTATCAATAGTTCAGACAAACCAGACTGAATAAGCTACAATAATATATATATATATATATATATATTAAGCATTAAACTATAAATTTAAATTAAAATTTTTTTAAATATTTTAATAAACATTATGAAGAAATAATAATAGAGTTTTCTTACTTCAGCATCTACTAACAATTTTAGTGTTTTGAAAGCAGCAATACTATTCTTTAAATAAAAAATCGTCATATTTTGCACTTTTAAATTTTTCAGTCTTTTAATATTACTTATTGTTCAAAAATTGCAACAACTATTTATTGTTCGATATATGAACAATATTTTTTTAACATGAATCTAATTCGGTGTTAAGACACTTCAATAATGGTAAATTATATATATTACACGTATAATGAAAAAGTTTTTAAGCATTAGTGTTAAGACAATCTAATTCGGTGTTAAGACGCTTCAATAATGGTAAATTATATATATTACACGTATAATGAAAAAGTTTTTAAGCATTAGTGTTAAGACAATCTAATTCAGTGTTAAGACACTTCAATAATGGTAAATTATATATATTACACGTATAATGAAAAAGTTTTTAAGCATTAGTGTTAAGACAATCTAATTCGGTGTTAAGACGCTTCAATAATGGTAAATTATATATATTACACGCATAATGAAAAAGTTTTTAAGCATTAGTGTTAAGACAATCTAATTCGGTGTTAAGACGCTTCAATAATGGTAAATTATATATATTACACGCATAATGAAAAAGTTTTTAAGCATTAGTGTTAAGACAATCTAATTCAGTGTTAAGACGCTTCAATAATGGTAAATTATATATATTACACGCATAATGAAAAAGTTTTTAAGCATTAGTGTTAAGACAATCTAATTCGGTGTTAAGACGCTTCAATAATGGTAAATTATATATATTACACGCATAATGAAAAAGTTTTTAAGCATTAGTGTTAAGACAATCTAATTCGGTATTAAGACGCTTCAATAATGGTAAATTATATATATTACACGTATAATTAAAACGTTTTTAAGCATTAGTGTTAAGACAATCTAATTCAGTGTTAAGACACTTCAATAATGGTAAATTATATATATTACACGCATAATGAAAAAGTTTTTAAGCATTAGTGTTAAGACAATCTAATTCAGTGTTAAGACACTTCAATAATGGCAAATTATATATATTACACGCATAATGAAAAAGTTTTTCAGAATTAGTGTTATACAGTTTAAAAAGTTTTATAAGTGTTATGGCTGTTTAGTAAATATAGGTTAACATTACATACTTTATTCGAATAAAAATCGGAAATGAATTACATATATCTTCAGTAAAGTTACCTAGACTTATCAGGAAAATTTGAAATAGCAAGAATATCTTTCTTAAATAGATCATATATGATATGAAAAAATTGTAAATCTGACGTAAATTACTTAAATTTGGAATGTCATATAAACATTCCAAATTCAGATATAAAACTTTTTAGTTTAACCTCAATCGTTTTTTTAATTTTATTTAATATACAAAGTTTGCTCTGTGTAGTCAGGAATTAATAAATGATTTTAAGTATCTGCATGGTTTGAAATTCGTTTTAACTAAATTTTGCTAAATGCAAACAATTGAAGAAATTAAATGAAATTTAAAATACTTAGTTTAACTGTTCTGTTACTATGATGATATAATTTAATATGTTCTTTTAAAAACTTATATAATAATGTATGACAAAATTTAAAAAAATTTAAAATATAATCTTTTTATTCTATTAACTTTTACTGATGTGAAGTCATGTGATCATTTATGTCAATACGAAGTAGGTTAAAGTTTAATAATATTTGTGTTAAAAGTAATATATGACTCGCCTCAACATTTCTTTTGCTATATTTTATTCAGTTTTTGAAGAACTCAATTTATTAATCAATTAAATTTGAAAAAATAATTTTACTTCCCTCACTGTTTTAATGCATATAAAATTAATTAAAATCTCCTTATTTCAACATTTCTGAAAGTCCTACGAAATTGCATAGTTTAATAAAATAAGTCAAAGTAAAGCAGAGAATGAAATATCTTCAATGAAATTAATGTACATTTCTATGCAAACACGAGATATTTTAGTCAACTATAGAATTCTACTTTCGAAATAGAGAAAACGTAAACTACATTCTTCAATTCTCATTATTATTGACGAAGTAAGAGATACTGAATTGTATGTCTTAGATGACGTGAGCAGTAAGGGATACATTAGCTCTATTAATGAGACTTAAGGTTGAAATTGTATTGAAATATTTTATGATCTAACAAATATTTTGATTAAACAAATGTTTATCTTCTATATTAAAATATAAAGTTAATTATATAAGTTATACACTTAGCTATGAGTGTAATACATTTAATTTACATTTAAAAAAAAGATGAATTTGAAATCAAAGAGATAAATGCGTATTTCCAAAACAGTCCAGTAGAAATACCTGATAATTTGTAGAGTTTTTAAATAAAGTAATAAATGTGATAATATGTAGTAGAGTACGCGGAAATTATGAATAAAGTAGTAAGTACTACATGAAATAGTAATGAAATTTAGTGCAAATTCTTTTTGAGTATTTTATTTCTGTTGGTTTTGATTTATTAATCAAAATCTAATTGTGCCTCTATTTTTTTCTAGCTATTCTTAATGCGTCTTTCACCATTATTCATTCATGCATTTATGCACCATTTTTGAAGCACTGAATGAAATTTTGAAACCTATAGGTTAGATTTTAATACTATATTTTATTTAATAATATTTCGACTAAAATATTTTTCTGGAATCATACCAGTTTTTAATGATATAAATAATTTTTTTGTAATAATAAGTGTTATTACTTTCAAATGCAAGTTGTATATTCTTAATAAACTGTAGTTTATGTAAATTCATGGAATGGGAAATGTCACAATGGAAAATGACACCTACTAGCACAAACAAACAGTTTATTAAAGATAAATTTTTTCAGAAAGTTTGTTTTTGAATATTATATAATTTTTGAGTTTTATCTAGCATTCCGAATTATATTTAATTTTATTTCAGAGAAAGATCTCGATTACAAAAAATAAAACTTTTTTTCCTATATTTTAGCTAATTTTAAATAATTTCAGCATTTTAACTTTATGTAGTAACTATAAATAAATAATTCTGTTAAAATATTTCTTGAACAATAATTCAAAACACGTATACTTCTACTGAAATCATTTTGAATAAAAACGTAACGTATAACTTCATAATCATTCATAATCAGGAATTGTTATTTTTTAAAAATTTAAATGAATTCATGCTCATTTAAAATTAAAAAATACCATTAGATCTATTTTCTATATATAAGCAATGCTGGTATTTGTTACAAACATTCATGTCTGGTTTAAGTGATGATTTTATGGTGAATTTGATAGAGAAAAATGTGAGGAATTTTAATACCAGCTATAATTTTAATATCAACATAACAATTTTATGCACACTATTCTCTTCCATTGTTATTAGTTCAGAATAAACATTTATTGCTAGTTCCTAATAATATTTACTGGTATAATAGAAGATTTGCTAACAAAAAGTTAGAATAATTCATTTTTTCTTTACATACCTTTGCTTAATACGTTTTAAAAGTTTAATAATATTATTCAGCAGTTTTCCACTGAAATTATATTATCTGGTAATGCTGAAGTTTACCAGACCATTAAATTGACTGATAAAATGTGACAAGTTAAGCATTGACCTCTTAACCTAAAATTATAAAAATGAAATATTACAACAAAAATTTGGCTCCGTCTATTAAAATACGGTTTTTTAATAGCTTATGGTATGAGGTTAAAAATATAATTAGAAATATTTTCTGAGATGGTTAATGTATGCTAATATGCAAATGAGAATAACATTATCAAAATGTTATCTGTAGTATGAATCATTCTTCATTGCTTTCTTTCATTTTTCACTGCTCTATCTAATAAAGCTGTGGCCAGTTTATATAATTTGCGAGCATCACATAGAGTTTTCATACTTTTGATGGGGATATTCAACGATGTTTGTGGTAATTACTCCCTTTCTTCCAAATAAAAAGATTTCAACACTTGAACAATTCTAGGACAGAGTTCTTGATATACAAGGTTCAACCTCTGGAACATCGCTTAAATAATCATTTGGATCTACAGGTGGCAAGGAAGATAATGCAAATACATGTGAATAAAAGTGATATTTTTAACGCATTTCGTAAGTATTTATTTAAACAATGGCTACCAATTATTTTGTAAATATAAATGCATATATTCTGATATTATATGGTAACTACATTAAAAATCTACATTCTTGGATTTTGTTTTTCAAAAAAATTAAAATTTCGATATTTTTAAACTTTCAAAGAAGCCAAATTGTAGATTGTATATTGTTGGAGCAAGTGTGACTAAAACATGCCAAGTTTCAAGCGTTTATAGAATTACGGTGTATAAATTCATGACAGAATACCAACATTGTACCAAGACAAGCTCGGCAAAGTACATTAGCGGATTGTAAAGGAAGCTCAGTGAAAAAGAACGACGAATATTGTAGTAGATTGTTAAATCTAAATAGCGAACTCCCACGAAAGTGACTTTAGAGCTTAACCACATATGGATTCTTCTGTTTTAATGGTTACAGTCAATGCATTTTCATTAACAGAATATTTCCTACTGAGCAGCAATTTTTAAGCCATTTGATTTTAATGCCAAGCTTTATTTAAAATGGTGTGACATATGGATGGTTGAAAGTAATATGGTCTGGCGAATCATTTTGCAAGTTTTCTTTAGAACAAGACGAGTATAAATTTGGATAATACTTGCACGAATTAATGATCATGAATGTCTCCTTTCAGCTGCTAGACATGAAAATGGATCAGTCAAGATAAAAGTAGGCTTGTCGTGGTTTCCTGCTGGACCAATCGTAAGCCTGAGGGGAAAGGTCACTGGGAAGTAGAATAGAGAAAGTTTAGCTGATTAGGGTCATCCTATGAGGCAAATTTTGTTTCCTGTTGGAGATAGAATTTTTGAGAACTATATGGTTACATTGATATTTCTCTAATTATGATTTGATGAAGAAGAGGATAAAATTAAGTATGTACTTTGTTCCTTATAGTCACCTGACTTCAATATAAATTAACTTTTGTGTTAAAATTTAGAATGTTTAATGAGAAATTGATAGGTTTCATCAGTATCTTTCCCAGATCTTTCTCATTATCTCTATGAAGAATGGCCAATATTACTTTAAATATTATTCAGTACTTGTATGAATCAATTTTAGGTGACTTCAACAAACGATTGACTTATAACATAACAAAAGCAGACCAATTACATACTTATAAAGGAGTCTGTAAAAATCTAAGTTGCTTCCATTATTTTGATAACCAACTGTTTACACGGGACTCTATCTCTCCAGACCCTACATGAATATACTTTTATTTCCGTTAATCATCTACACATGCAACACTATGTTATTGGGGGTTATAATCTATAAAAACGAATTGTCTCCTTTTCCCTCTCAAAATACCGCTCCCAGAATCTAAAACTCTGATCTCTGTAATATTCGGACAGAGAAAATATAGCGTGGTGCAGAATTATGCAAATCTATCCCTTTCCATTCAAGATTTTCAGTGCCTCAAAAGCAATAGATAATTTTAAATTTTCCATGATGATAATATCTCTCAGGTTCTTTTACAGATAAAATTCTTTTGACAATTAATTTGTATACTGAATCTGGACATGGCATTCAAGTGGACATGAGGGCAATCTTGATTGGTTCAAGAATAATATTTAGGATTCCAAGATAAATAAGCTTTTACGTTAAAACTGTATAAGAGAACACATATCCCTAAAATAAGGGCAAGAATGTAAACATTTATAAATAATTTATCTTATATCATTATTTCACATATTACGGTGATATATCGAATCAACTGTCATCAAAGACTTTGTGCATTTCAGGCCTATAACGAATATATGGCCTAAAATGCACTATATGCCGAGTGTGCCGAATATATTGTAACTCTTGTGAAGTGTGTGTGTAACTCTTGTCCATATCTTTTAATGATTGTAGATTATGTCTGAAATTGTTATAATAAATTAGAGACTATTATAATCGACTTCTGAAGATAACATGTTCCTTTCAGATGTAGCCGTCCATCGTCTAGCTTACCAACAGCTTTAAATAGTTGTTCATTAAAAAGAAATGTGAAGTTATTTTAAAGGTTGTCTATATAGATGGGATTATTTGAACTAATTTGCTTGTATCTGAAAAACCGCTTTTAAACTTCAAATTTAACCATAGTTTTTTAATTTACTCTCTTTATCATTAAGCAAACAGTTATTGCATATATTAAGCTGATTTTCTGACTTGCACCATATGACATCAGTTTTGAAAAAATAGTAATAGATATTTCTTTTTATTGTAAGATTTCTTTGTGACTAATTTTGGACACCTTTGAGAACTTTTCATCTATTAACTGCCTAATGAAGTTATTCATGCTAATGAAGAAAGATTAGTTTTAATATTCAAAATTATATAAATTCTTAATTTAGCTATTGGAAAAAAGATATGACAGTAATTTTAAAGTCTTTGATTTCATAATGAAATTATTTTTAATATTTATTAATTTTGTGTATGGAAATTTCAATTATTAACAGTTATTAATTTTTCCTAGAAATGATTTAATGCACAATATTATAATAATAATAAAAATAATTTCCTCATAAATATTGCATGAATTTACATTTTCAATCATTTCAGTTGTTGATATATTAAGAAACATTTGTAAGAAAAAACAAATCTAAATACTTGAAATCAATGAAAATAACTTACTTGACCTGTTTGATTGAAACATCGATGATTATCATTAGACTTTTATTAAAAATTTACCTTACTTAAAATCATCTTTATTAACATTTACTTCACTTTTTAAATTTTAAGAAAAATATTTCTTATAAACTGTAACAAATGTACTTCCTGTTACTTAGTGAATGATTTCTTATGGAATGTAAACTAAAATTTTCTATTGAAATAAAAAAGTCAAATAAACATAAAAATGAATGGAAAGGTTTTAAACCACAAAAAAGAAAAATGTGCAATTATATATTTCTCCTATGTAGCTAAAACGTAGGCGTGTTTAATTAAGATATAAAAATGCAAATTCTGGGAACATTTTTAATTTAAGTTAAATTAGATTTATGAAATCTTTAAAATAAATTGCATCTTATTTGAATGAACTTAAAATCTAAAATACTTTGAAAACTTACTTCTGTATATTTTTATGTTTAAACTAAAAAGATTGATTTTTGAAAAAATGAATAAAAATACTAAATATCAAATAATGCATTTATTTAAATTATAAGGTTGAAAGAGGGAAATTTATTTAGAGCTGAGAATTCAGAATTAACTCACACTTAACCCAGATTATAAAATGAAAAATTTGCTGAAATAAATATTTTTTATATAACTTTGAATAATGAATTGAACAAATAACTGAGTCATTCTTCTTAGAATTAACTTCATAAAATTTATTTTATGAACTTTTAATGAAAATATAAGTTTTTTTTTTCTTTTTTCAATAGACCTGTGTATTTCACTATTCTAAGTTTGTAATGTCTAATTGAAATAATATCAAATTTTATAACAATATGAAATTAGTTATTTTATTTATACACTTTATATATATATATATATATATATATATATATATATATATATATATAATTTTATGAAATTTTAATGACAAATAAATACATTTACTTACAATATTTAAGAATTAAATAAGACTTTAATTTATTAAAGTTTTCTAAAGCAAACTTTCATAAAATCTATTTAGTCTGTTTTTTCATTTAAAGCAGTTTCTCCGAAAAGCTTTTGTAAAATATTTTAGAAAATGGGAAATAATTCGGAATAATTGCAAAAAGATATAGTTCATTTATATTTCACAACTTAATAGATTTAACTTAATATATTTATAACTTAATATATTTCACAATTAATTATTTTATTAAAATTTTTGTGATAAAATTGTCAGCATTTAAAAAAAAGATAATAATAATTTTCAGAAAATATTTCGGATTTACAAAAAAAATATTTATTAAATACAAAATACATTCTAAATGTTAGCAAAGTATTTAAAATCAAATTCTGTTTTGGCATATAGAATAATATTATACAGTAGAATAATATAGAAATAATTGTTTTTCATTATATGTTGTTAAATAAAATTAAATATTTTTATAAATTTAATTAAGAGTGTTTCTTGTTTCTTTCATTTTATACCGAATATCTTTCTTATAATCGTAACTAAAATTACTATGTAACATTCATCAAAAATTTAATAAAGCCTTTTGAGAAAATTCATTCATGAATTCAATGGAGAAGCTTATTGGAATAGGTTACTCTTTTTATTTGGTGCAATTAACTTTACAATAGTTGCTGCGCCGTTATTATCCTTAGTGAATGTACATAATTAGTGATTTGATTGTTTTTAAAAATGAAATATTTTTATGGTAACTTTTTACTTTTTCTGGTCAATAACATGGTACAAATTTATTCATGCTTTTCCATTTAAGTTACAATACAAATTTTATTTAAAATATTAAATTAATTAGATTTTATTTAAAATATTAAATTAAAATTTATTACAAATTTGGAAAATTATTTGGAAAAATGTTAAATTAAAATTTTCTAAAATAATTTTGAAGGCAATTTTGTGATATTTTGCGTTGTTTTTTGCCACTTAAAAATGTGAAATTATCTAAAGTCATATATATATTACTTAAGTTATCTCGTTTATCCATCTTTTCCAATAAAACAAATAACAATTTTTTTAGTTGTTTGCCTTGTTTAAGGTAATAGTTTGCATATCAAATTCTATTAATTTAGTGTGAAATAACGTATACATAAAGTATACTAGAAAATAGTTTAGAATTTCATAACTTTATAATTTTTGATTTCGATGTTAAATTTTTTTTATGTATTTAACTATAAATTAAATAATAAATAATTCAAAGTTTGATGTATTTTAAAGAATACATTTATTTATATCATGTAATATAATTTTGATTTTGGTCATATATAAATAAAACATTGATTTTATATCATATAATGTTATAAATGTATCTAAAATTTTTTTCGGCTTTAAAATGGGTGCTCAAATTGTGTCCAGAAATTATTCAAAATAGTATTTTTTTTTTTTTTTTTTTTGAAAAACATATTGAAGAATATTATAAAGTTTATCTGGAAGTGCTTTATTTATAATGAAAAAACATATAAACTGTCATAAACTCTGTAAAAGAATATACTTTAAATTATAAATTAACAGTGCTCATGATTAAGGATAAATTTTATATAATAATAGAAAAGAAGATAAACAAAACTTGTAGCTCTTAGATTATTAAATTATGGGTTAAATGTATGATTTTGAAAACAAGCATAAAAATTTAAATTTTTTTGTTGTTACGAAATACTGATGTAGCTTCGATTAAAACTTATGCAGAGAAATTCAAATTTTGTATTCAGCAAAACTATTCATTTAATTTTATTTTGTTATGATATTTCTTTTAAATTAAAAGTAATCTATTAAATTAAATTCATTTCATTTCGGTAGTTACTAACATCTAGTTACACAAATATCTGAAGAATTTTAAGGAGTTTTTTAGTTTCCTTTTTAAATCGAGTAAATAAGTTGACAGAAGCTATCGACTTATTATTTTTTTTTCGTGAACTAAATTTATTTCTGTTTAAAGTTATAACATCTAATGGATTTAATGTAGTTTGGTTTACCAATTTTCAGTCACTTTTTACACTTTACACCTTACCTGGTACCAGAATGAAAATCCAAACATTGGCGTATAGACAATCTGATGCAACTTATTGACCAAAACTCTAATCAGTGGTATTAGGGATTTATAAAAAATGTATGAATAATTTTAAAGAAAGTTAGTGTCGAAAACTTATTTAAACTATGCAACTAGTTTTGTAACACAGAATGTGACACTTATTATTGACTAATTTAATCATAATATCATTATAAGTGAAAGCTGAGTAGTGCATTTGCTTATCGCTATGCGACTAGAATATAATGGAGAACAAAATTGCTTATGACTTTTAGTTTATAGTAAATTTAAATCTCTATTAATACCAACTCCTGACGTGTGATTCGGAATCACTAAGCTTTAAGCAGAGGTGTTAAGTGTTAATATTTAGGTATAGGTAATTTCGATGAAAATTAAAAATTCTTGGCAACTTTTTATATTAAGGCTATCACTTTTAATAAATTAGAAATTTCATTGCGTTGCATAACATAAAAACCTTCTTTTAAGTTCTAGAACTCATTTGGATTCTTTGATTTGCAACAAAAAATGTTACATGATATTTTCTTTGATCATTTTGTTTCTTATACGTCTAGAAAGAAAAATCCACTATCTTAAAAATTCTGAGTATAAAGTGAGTTAAATCAAATATCGTTTGTTTGAATTCAAAAATTTAACTGTAAAATTTTCTAAACAAGTCGTACAGCTCTACATTGTTTCCATTCTTTGTGACAGAAATTTTATCATTTACTTAACTTTGTACATATTTCCGAATAACACAAAACAAGGCTTTGACAAATAATAATAAAATATTTAATTTGTTTTCGCTTCTTATGTTCAAAATAATCATATTATTGTATTATTAAATATTAACAAGAAAATAATGTTTAAACATAAATAGTATTCAAATGAATAATTTTGTTTATTATTTTCCTTTTACCTTTAAAACAATCTTGTAATTTCCGAGAAATTTAATTAGAATGATCAACAGTTTTAAAATGAAATATTTATTCCTCATTTAAATGCAAATTAATTTTAAAATTTAATTAAGAAATTTCCTGAAATTTTTATTTGCTTTATAAAGAAATTATTAACAAAAGTTTAGTATCCATTGCAATAAAAATTACCAATTCTATTGAAAACCAACATTAACAAATATAAATCTCTATGAGCAACTTAAAGAATAGAACTTTGTTCAAACGAAAAATAATTTGTTCAGATGAAATAAATTCCAATTGAATGAAAACATGCAACATCATTGATACAGATTACATTGTTATTGTTTACTTTGACATTTTAATATGCCTAACTGAACTGATATACAAAACTGTTTTACTAAGCTATTTATTTTAGTAAATAATCAGAAATGTATTGATTTTAAATTAATAATATGGACAACTTTATACGAGGAAAAGAAAATCTATAATGTCTTTAGTTATATTTTCATTGACTTCATAAATTGTAAGTTTGAAGTCTTTCAATTTATTTGTCACGGAAAACACGAAAAACGTTTCAAGTTTTCTTAAAATTTAAAAGTTTAGTTAAATAAATTTAAAATTAGGATTTTGCAATTATATTTGCTTTACTTAAATTATATTTTATATACCTAAACAAAGAGAATACATGTTTTACTATATATTTTGATAAATTCATTTTAAGCAATTTTAATAATGGTGTTAGTTTTTCGAATTTGTAAGATTTTTAAAAGCAAAATATCTGCTCTTAAAAATCATAATTTGAGACTGTATTTTATGCAAAGTATTTTTTTAATTAATATAGATACTATGTTTTAGCTTATTGAAAATACTTTTACTAAATTGCTTTATCTCTGTTATATGAGGTAAAATTAATTTTCTAAATTTCTTTTTAACAGATAAAATGAGACTCTATTATATCTATGGTTTTGTTACTAGTATTGCTAAAGCTTTGTTAAGAATATTTTTGACAAATAATTAGTAATAAGAAAAGCAATATTTAAAACTATTTTTAGAAGTCAGTATCCAATTTCATAATAATATGAGCAAATAGTAAAAGTTAGTTTTTGAATTACATAAATGGTATTTAAAAATGTTTTTTTGGTAAACATTAACATGTAGAAATTGTTAAGCACTTTGCAATTCAATGAAATCATTTGCTGTTTATTTTACGACAAAAATACATTTGTCACATAAAGTCAAACAAACGAGAACGTAACTTGTTTTCATTCAAAATGTTATATAAAATTCATATTAGATGTTTGTAGTGGAATAAATATAGTTTTTGGTATACAAGAGAATATTTCAAGTATATAAATAATGCCAATCTGTCTCAACAAGGGAAAAATGTATTTTATTAACAGAAAGATAGTTTGGGATTTTTGACTGCTGAATAAATAATGCATGTAATCGAAATTTTTATTCATTCACTTAAAATTATCCAAATGTTTATTCATATTTTATTTATCACATGACACATTTATATTCAAAAACCTCCCAAAATTACCTAATCATTAATTATTGTGAAGTATTGTGAAGAAATAAATTTAATAAAAGAAAATTATTTTTTAAATTGTTATTCATACAGGCTCTGATGAATGCATGTTCTTAAATTGAATATTTGTTAAATAATTATAAATATATTTGATATATTTTTTTCCACTGATATGAATGATTATTTATTTATTTTAAATTATAAAAACATATTTTTTTATAATTTCTATTGAATGTTATAAGAAAAAGTTATACAAAAAATAGTTCTTATGTTTCTATAACATAACATCATAAATAATCTTATAAGTTAATATGGGATCAAAGTATTTGGTAATAAGATAAAATTTGCATTTAAAGGAATCTATTTATTCATTAAGTGTTTAAAAATGAATCCCAATCTTATTGGATTACTAATCTCACAGGTACACAAAGCATGAAATTTAATAAAAACTTTTAAAATTTCTATTTAGGGTCTGCTCTGTTTATTATTTAGGTTGTGTTACTTATGAGAGTTTACAGCCTCAGAGATAAATTAGCGAGGGAAATCTTGTCCCCATGGTCAGCAGTTAATACTTTTAAATGCGTTATCCTTTGCAATTACCATATATATTACTATGTTTAGAAGTGGGTGTCAAATAATTATTTAGGTAGAAAACATTCGGGGATTTAAAAGCATCATTTTAGACAAGGAGATGTTTTTGATAATAGCATGTAATGAGGTGAGAAAAAGTATTAAGGTAAAAAATTTCATAGCAAATTAATTATTAAATGATCATACCTAATCTAATTTACAGCGAAATATATTTTTTAATAAATTTTTAATTTTAAGTGAAACACAATATTTTGAGTGAGAGAATCAAAGCACTGAAACGATGAAAATCGTCTTGTTATTAACAAATTATATATTTACTTAAATATATAATTACAATAAAGAAATATGTAAAAGTGATTAAAAAAATCATGATGAAAGCAGTTATGATGATATAAAATTATAATATGTTTAGACTGAACTTCTATGGCCCTTTTTAAGACATGTTTATTTAATAATGTAATTTATTAATTGTATATCTTTGATAAAAAAATAAATATCCTGAATATAAAAATTGGATTATTGCTTTCACTCATGATTATAAAAATATCAGAAAATTTTCTAACATTGTCTCAAGTAATAATTAACACTTTATTCATAAGAATCTGAAATACTTTGTGTAAATATCTTTTCATTATGAATAATCTAGACTACAGTTTTCGAATGAAATAAATCAAAATATATATTTGCTTAGTCATAAGAATTTTTATACATAAAATTACTATATGTTTTCCGTATAATTCATACACAATAACTAAATTTGAAGAACATTCTCTTAAAAAAAAAAAGAATTTTTTTCTTAAGTTAAGGTTTACATGATTAAGGAATAATTCAAAAGAAGCATGTATTAAATCTTCATGAATTCATTGAAAAAGTTAAATATCAATAAGTTTTTATCGTTATTAAGTCTACTAATTACTACAAAATATTGTAATGAGGATAAAATGGTGTTTAGAAATGAAAAGTATACCTACTAGTACCATTTAATAAAAAACAAAAATTTTCGAAGAAAAAAAGCAAAAATTATCAATTTCATAACATATTAACTATATCGGTATTCAAATAAATGCTAAAAAACAGAATTTCCTTTTTTGCATTTATTAGAAGCTGGAAACTAATCGTTATTTATGAAAATCAAATGATATGTTTCGGTATATTTTAGCATCTTACGAAGAAATAAATTAAATAGTTATGAAAATGATTGTAATATTCTAATCAAATATAATTTAAACTTAGCAAAATGTACCAGAGAATATTTATAATACATTTCTTAAGCAAATGATGTTAATTTAGTTTATGTAGTAAAATGAATAAATTTGGCATGGTTTAAGCATCAATTGCTGAAATTTTTCTTTAAATTTAAAAATTAAAAACAAAATAAAATGCTCTAAGTTTTTACATTAATGTACAAAGTAAATCTCTAAGTTCTCATATTATATGTGAATATTTAAAAATGTACATATACATAACAAAAATGATGCATGAAAATTCATTTCATGACTTCAAACATCTAATAAAACTCTTAAATTTTCATATCTATAGAAAATATTTTAAAATTGATAATTATTCTAAAATTTTGCAATATTGTTATATAAAACAATGTAATGTGTGTTTAGGATACATGATTCTTTTAATTATATATTAAATATTTAAAAATAATAATTCTAATGCGTTAGCAGATTATAATAGCTGCATTTAAATTCTTACATAAAAGTAAAAAGCAACAATAAATTGAAAACCGAGAATCATAAAAGAAACCAAATGATTGAGTTTCATTTAATCCATTGAATAATTGAGCACCAAATAATTAAACATTTCATTGTGCTTCAATAAAAAAAGACTATTTTCACATAACATTTCTAAAAAAAGGTAAATAAAATGTCAGTTTAAATTCCTCAAATTTGAATTTATAGAAACAGTGCAACAATAATTTAATAAACCTAAAAATGTATAAAGTTATTTTAACAAAGCTGTCATGTTATTGATAAACATATAATTTTTAAATAACTAATTACAGTATAATGTTTTTCAAAGTTTTTTATAAAAGTGTAATAGTTCAGGAATTAAAATCCTAAGTACATAATATTTTAAGAAGTTTATTTAAAAAAATTACTTTAAAAATTCACAAAATAACTTTATTGTATAGTTATTAAATTTAATAAATATCTCCGAGTTAAAATTCTGTCGAGTTGAGTTGGACATTTATTTATAAATTTGTGTATGTGGGTTTTATTTCATAAGACTAAAATAATTCAATATTGAATACAGTGCTTTTGACTTTACGGTGTTTGTATTATCAACAGCAAAAACTGAAAAAATTACGAAATGAAAATTTCTGAAAATCAATCGTAACTATAACCATTTGATAAAACTATTGAATCACGTGAGTATGAATGATTAGCTTCTAAGAAAAATATCTGATATTTAAAATATTTTGCTTAAATTTCCACCCCTAATTATAATTAAATACTTTGAAATGCATTCTTCATTCTCACTATTGAATTCTTATTAAATATTTATAAATATAATTTTGTTAACTTCTGTAGAAAGTTTTTTTTAATATTTTACTATTCAGAACACAATAAGCAAAAGCGTTATCATTATTTTCTTGTTTGAAGATAAGCAATTTTACAAACGCACAAAAATTATACTCTTTAATAATAGTTCTATGATATCTGTAAGAAAAAGAAAACAACGTAGACTTAAAGAAGCATAATTAGAAAGACAATCGTAGAAATAAATTCAAACAGAAATGTTAGCACTCTGAAAATAATGTTTAATTTGTTTTATCAAACTTGTTTTAATTTGTTAATCAATTTCTTTAATTAACTGCATGAAAAACAGTAATTAATAATGAAAATGCAGATGATGCAAAATGTAATGATAAATTAAAACAAATATTTATCAGTTGTATTTTTCAAAACATTTCAACAATGATGAATGTAATGAGCATAATCATAAACACTGATTTCAGTATTACTCTTTACGTATGTAAATACAACTTTTACACAATTTGTTATTGGTGTTCTATGATTAACTAAAGCATAAAAGAAAATTTTCAAACAAGTTTTCCATAGAAATAATAATTTAAAAAATTAATTTCATTTGAATATAACATTGATTTCAATCACGTAGCAAATATTTCCACAAAAATTTTATAAAGCAATTCATTTATATATTTTTATAAAAAAGTAATTCATTACATGCAATCAGTTAACAACAATACAGTTTATTTATATTATGTGATGCAATAAATAATAACAAGAAAATAAATAAAATTTTCGAGAGAAATTTATGTTCAGAAATAGTGATGCAAGAAAAAATATTTATGGAAATAAAATTGTATTTATTTAAATTAATAATGGTTGATTTATTTAAATTATATAAGATCTGTAGATAATGCATTTTTAATATACAAATTTTGTATGACCTTATAGAATATTAAAATTTTCTTAAAATTTGTTTTATAAATTCTTTAGCCATAATAACTTGAAAAGAATTATTTATTTTTCATCAAAATTCTTTAAGCAAAAATGTCGTTTGGAAAATACTACTTAATTACATTTTAAACACAGAATAAAGTATGCGTGAAACTCCACCACAAGTTTTTTAATTAAAAGAGATTTTCATATTTTTATCTGAATGAGCATTTGATTCTGCGTTACATATATGATGAATTCATAAATAAACAATTATGCTCTCGTTCGTCACCCATAAAAATATTAAAATATTTCAATATTCTTAAAAATATGAAAACTTATATATGAATGTGTATTAAAATATTTTATGAGAACTGAAATAAAATCAGTAAAACACTTAAAATTACTTTTGTGAATGAAAATATTTTAATTTTCTAGGAAAAATGATTTACTTTATAAAAGAGCATACGATTTTTAATATGTTAAACTTTAAAGTTCCGATTTTCTTACATGTTTCCAGATATAGGAGATTATTAAAGTAATGGAACGCCTTATAAATATATAAGGAATATTTAATTTGTATAGATCATGGGTTTGCAAACTTTTTCCTCGTGGACCACTTTCAAAGTTTTTCTATTTTCGGTAGACCCCCTACTGCTACATTTCTACTGTATTCCCAAAATTCTTAAAAAATATCATCCTTAAATTGGGGGTGTTAAGAAGAAACAAGAGTAGCGCATTTTCTGATAAATTACAATATACAATAAAAATATGTATTACAAATCGGCAAATACTTACTTTTACCGTACTGCAAGCACTGACATCGATTCACTCACAGTCACATTTTTATGTTGAAAATCCCGGAAGCAAATGAGTAACATTTTGTTCTTAGAGTGGCATTTCATCCCTTTAAGCAAGCATCTCGAAAGAGCGAGCTCATGAGCGTCACTTCGCAAGTCTCGACATGTGCACTTGAACTATTATCTATTGTTTTATTCAATTCTGTATTGGGATTGAATGTCGAATATTTTTGAGTACCTACTTATATTCATTTATCTCCCTGCGTTGATAGCTAAATCGAAGCCAAAATTTTTGTTGTGTTATGAAAACCAAAAAATACTTACACTTACAAGGAGGACACACACTTACAACTTGTGAACCCCAGTTTTCTTTTCACTTAAACTTGGACCTCCATGTGGTCTCCTATGGACAGCTGGGGGTGCACCGGACCACTTTGGGAACCTATGGTATAGATCAAATACTTAATACTTTTCGGAGGAATATTGCACCATTCTTTATAAATATATTAGAAAATTCTAGAAGACGTGCTAATGTATTCGTATCAATTCGGTATTAAATTCTCTAAATGAGGCCAAAACAGATCACTAATATTGAAGGCTGTTCAATGTGAAGGTCAAAGATGTTTAACTTCAACCTTATATTCAGTAAACCATGATTTTGTATGGCCCGATGCATATATAAGTGTATTATTATCACAGTGAGAGTTCCTTTTAATACAGAAAATAAAATTTTCATTATAAGATGGACCTGATGAACTGAAACTTCTATTTTTCCAAACTAATATTTCTTTTCATAATTACTAATGATTCAGAAGGAAACTGGATAATGATATCAATTACTAACGTAATCTGGATATCACATGTTATACATTATAAACAAAATTTAACACATGGATAAGATAAAATTTTAGCAGGTAATTGAAACCAAAGTTCAAAGCTAGTTTCCATATACTAGAATATTCATCTTCATTATTTTTAAAAATAAATTATTAGCAATTTAGAATATTACTAAAAATTTCAAATTTAGGAATTTTTCGGTAAATTGTAGAGTAGCATTTATGAATATAGTAATATTATATGTATAAAATTTTATAAATAAAAATTATTTTATTTTGTTTTTATTTGTTTACGTTGCATATATATATATATATATATATTATATACAGCCCTATATATATATATATATATATATATATATATATATATATATATATATATATATTTGTGCAATATATATATATATTTTTTGTATTATTAAATATCTTTGTTATTTATTATTCAATCCTTATTCAACAATCCCCTAGACATCCCCGCTACAACATGGGGGCTCCCGCCGGTCTTCATCTTCTCAGCTATTTTTAAACTAGAAATAGAGAAAGTCGCAGAATATAATGGCGCACATGTAGCATCGGTCAACATCCTCACCGTCGTATCTAAAAAGAGCCAATAAAACCGCTCCTAGGATCAGTTCCAAAGTTCTACCAGCTTAGAGCCAATAGTTCCGCTCTGGGAAACCAAAATTCATAGCTTCGTCGGAAAAGAGCCAGTATCAACCCACTCTGAAAATCAATTTAACCATCCAACCAAACAAGAGCCAACACCATCGCTCCGGAGATTCAACTTCATCGCTTCAACAAGGGCCAATAAAACCGCCCCGAGGACCAATCCCACCATCCCACCAGCAAGGAGTCAATAACACCACTCTGAAAAAACCAAATCCATCGCTTCAGCAGAAACAAGCCCATATACTACCGCTTCGAGAACAATCCCACCGTCCCACCATTAAAGACCCAACAATTTCAAATAGGCATCGCACATACTCAAACCAGGTAGGATCAAACCTTTTTTTACTCAGCATGTACCGAAACTCGAAAAAAGAAGATCTAATTAAAACCGCCATAGAACTAGATATAACTGTACCTGATAATTCTACAATTACTTGCTAAAAATAATTAATTGAGAAAACAGATACATTGAAAAATGGATCTGACTTCATGTAAGATATGATTTCGGTAATTGTCGTATAAAGAAAAGAAGTCGAACAGTCAACAAAAGAAAAAAATAAACATACAAATAGAAAAAAAATTACAGCTAGCAACAATTAACTCCGCCATTAATCATCAACATCCCGATTCCAGGTACACAGCAATCGAAACAAATCTCGAAAGTCTCATTAAATTGGTTAAAATACTTAGTATGCCAGTCCTGATCAAACCCAAAAATTTTAATTAATTCTTGGGGGGAATAACCTCGAACATGCTTTCACAACTAAAAATATTCCACAGAAATTAAAATCAGAGATATTAATTAATATTCTCGGTGAAAAAGCCAACAGCATGTTACTTTACATCTCAGGAAACAAATTTCAAGATTATGAAAAAGTTAAAAATATTTTACGTGAATTTCAACCAACCCCCCAAGAATGCTTAATAAATTTCCGTACAGCTCAACGCCTAGCAAGTGAATCACATGTGCAATTCTCGTCACGATGAATTAGTGCTTTTGAATATTATTGTAAACTTCGTAATGTTGCTGACTTTAAAACTTTATGTGAATTAATGATAGCGGACAAATTATTTTCCACCCTTGATCGTGAAACGCAACAACATATTTCGATACATTGAAGCGAAAACTGGTTCAAACCAAATGAATTAGCAAAAGAATGGAATATATATATATTGTTTCGAAAAGAAAATTACCGAAACCCGCCAATCGCCGTTTGATAACAAACAAAAAAACAATTCATTTCAAAACTACAATTGCTACTCACGCGAAAGAAATTTCATAGACCACTCGCGAAATGCCGCAATAAACAACTCAAGTGGAGAATATCACCACAGAAATGAAACTATCTCAAACCCTCGATTTTGTGTTTATTCAAGTAACCCCATTTGCAAATTAGAAGATAACTCATTCACTGAATCGATAAGCGAATTACACTATGAAAATATTTTTATTAATAGTAAAACCGTAAAAACTCTTATAGATTCTGAAGCGAACATTGTTTGTATTAAATCCCATCTTATTTCACCAAACTCTAATTATTTAGGTACTGTGCAGCTCACATGCCCTTTTAACAGCGGAGTTTAAGCGCAACTAGCAAAAATAAAATTAGTCCTTCCAAATTTTCGAGAAAATCCGATAACAGTAACTGCAGCCGTGTGCCAAAATCTTTACTGTGATTTAATAATTCCTCCTAATATTTTTGATGATTTAGAAAATACAAATAAAGAATATATCAGAATCGAAAAAGAAAATTCAACTCTCACATTCATTCTAAAAAGGATTTTCCCCTTCTATGCACTTTGCATTACATGAAGCAGCGCTACTCTGATTTAAAGAATTCAAATACAATCAGCGAAAATGAATGTGAAGTTAGCCTTTTCCCATATAGTGCCCCTCGCCACTCGCGGCTAGTTTCTAAAAATAGATCCGGTGTTACTCAACGGATCGAAGGTCAGCGCATTCGAACTGAAAAGAACGCGCCCCTCATAGGAAAACCACAAAAGTATTAAAGGAAAGTCTAGTGAAAACATCGGCTCATAATTTAGTCCGCGTTCGCGAAGGCGACTCCAAACCACCATCACCACAGAAGGAAGTGACGTCACTCATCACTTCACGTAGTCCCAAAAGGACTACGTAAGGTGTTGTAATTCCGATGTAAACACAGCCACTTGTTTTCAAAACGGGAACAATCGCTTACTTGAAGGTAACTAATGCTAATTTTTCGAAAGTAAAGACTTATTTACCAAATTTAAATATCGACACCGAATGAGATTTAGTACATATTTTAAACGTTAATCCGCACAAACATATAGAACAAATTATTAAATCTTATAAGCCGAATAAAATTAAAGATACAAATTTACGTATGAAAATAATTCTAACCGATGACACATCTATCGCATTTCCACATAGAAAATTAGGACAAATAGCGAAAAATTTAGTTGAAAAGCAGATTGAACAATGGCTAAAAGACGGTATTTTTTGTGAATTTAATTCAGATTTCGCTGCTCCTTTGGTCTTAGTTAAGAAAAAAGACAAATCAATAAGACTTTGTGTCGATTACCGTGCTCTTAATTCAAAGACTATTATACAAAGATATTTCTACTACCCCTCATCGAAGATATTTTTGATAATCTAAAAGCAGCAATATTTTTTCAAATCTCGATCTCAAGTAAAGATTTTTCCATTTATTCGTTGAACCTGATAGTCGTAAATACACCAGCTTCATAAAACACAACGGACAATAGGAATTCCTAAAAGTTCCCTTTGGTCTATGCAATTCTTCTCAATTATTTAAAAAATACGTTCAAACTGTGTCTTCAAAGAACTCATTACAAACAATACTGTTATTATTTATATGGATGACTTCGTAATCCTATCAAAAACTGGAATCTAAAGGAATTTCAAAGCTTGAAAAAGTGTTCCAAGTTACTTCTAATTATGGATTAGAGTTCAACTTTAAAAAGTGTAATTTTCTACAGTGTAAGATAAATTTTCTTGGTCATATAATCGAGCAAGGAATCATTCGTTCATCAACAGATAAAACAAATGCAGTTATGAATTTTCCTGAACCTAAAACAATTCAACACATTCAATCTTTCATAGGACTCACTGGTTACTTCCGAAAATTTATTAAAGACTAAGCATTTATAGCAAAACCTTTAAGTGACATTTTACGAAAAGAAGTTCCATTTACATTTGGCCCTGAACAAAAACAAGCTTTCCTAACTTTGAAACAAATTCTGTCAGCAGAACCTGTACTGCATCTTTTTCAGTAAAATGTCCCGTTACAAATACACTCTGATGCCAGTTCGAAAGGATTCCATGTCATACTCCTTTAAATGGATTCTGACAATAATTTCCATCCAATATACTACATGAGCAGAAAAATATCTCCATAAGAAGAGAAATACTCGAGTTATGAACTAGAAGTTTTAGCGATAATCACAGCACTGAAAACATTTCGACGCTACCTCGTAGGCACAAAATTCCAAATTTACACAGATTGTCAAGCTTTCCAAAAAACAATGTCTAAAAAAGACTTACCACCCAAAATAGCACGATGGGCTCTCTTCTTGGAAGATTTTGCTTACGAGATACTCCACACACCAGCCCGACAAATGCAGCATGTTGATGCTCTCAGCCATTACCCAATCATGGTCATACAATACAATGAAATAACACAAAAAAATAAAAGAAGCACAAAGTAAAGATGAGTATACGTCAAGTATTGAACAGTTACTTCAAACATCTACTTCAACTGATTTTACATTAAAAAATGATATTCTGTGCAAAGTGGTGAACGGTCAAGAACTTTTAATACTCCCACTGGATATGCAAGAACAAATTATACAACTTGAACATTCTAAAGGACATTTTGGCATAAACGAAACAGAAAATTTAGTCAAACAAAAATTATACTTCCCTAATATACGGAAGACTGTAGAAAATGTTATTACATATACTTACTTAAATATTAATTTCACTAAAATTCTCAAATGGTTGATTAATGCATGTTACCCTTTACAGGTACTAAATAATTTAAATTTTACTTGTAGTTGTTTTCTGTCTCTCACTCTCACCTTGATTTTAAGATTTTAAAATTACATTTTTGTAAGTGAAAATATACTTCCTGAAATTTAACTAAGCTTTTTTGAATTATTAATTATTAAATATGATAACTTTGATAAATGAAGGTTGGATGACTCTGTTTTATGGCGCAATGTCTAAAAAGGACAGGCTGCATCAAAATATTAAATTTAATATAGTTCTTAAAATTCAAGCAATTTTAAAGTTTTTAAAATTCAAAAAACTCTTTATGTTTCAATTAAAACCTCAAATATATAAATTAAAAAATTAAATAAATGTATAAAATGGAAATATTTACTTTAAAATACAAATATTAAATATACTCTATAAATCTTTTTAGTTTTAAGAAAAACGCAAAAAAAATTTTTTTATGGTGATTCCGCCAATAAATCATCCAAAGTTAAAAAGTTGCTTTCAAGAAAGGTAACACGATGTTGAATAAAACTTCTGGGTGAAATTAAACTATGATAAATTGTCTATGGTTCATCACATGTTTCACACCAAAGATTTGATTCATTTAACCGCCTCTTTGTTTTACGCCTCTTTGTTCGTTATCCTTTAATTGTGAACAACGCATTTATCTCCACTTATTTTAAAACATTAAACTTAATTTAACTTTCTAAGGTACTCTGCAATTTTTTTTACACATATTTATTATTCTAAGCGTATCTTTTTTCTCTTAATTTTTGCCATAAGTGACATAATGAAATGCAAATAAAAAGTACAATTTTCAGATATTGTATGTATTCTTTATCGCTTCATAAGAATAATCATGAATCGATTTCTTTTAGTTGAGTGTTTTTCTGGGTAAAAGCAGTCATATTATTAATTATATTTATAAAAGTAAATTACTGAAACTCAACTATAGCTTTCAACTAATTTCCTCTCTTGTACTTATGGAAAAGAAATATTCTTTCATAGTAATAAAAAACTGGATTAATTTTTGTTATTTCTGTAGGAATTTTTTAAAAATTTTATTGTAGCTGTATAAGCATTAAAATAAATTATATGTACACTTATAACATATATTTTTAACGTTGATATAAAAATCTTTATATAAGTATTAATTGATTTATATACATGAAAAACTCATTCAAATATAAAATGTTAAGGCAATATCGAGAAACGACTTTTTGAAAAAGAATATCAGGTTAGTTGAAAGTATAAAATGTTTGTAATACGTATTGTTTAGATATGCTCTAATGAGCTTTACATGTAAACTTAGCGGATTGATAGAAAACACTTATTAGAATCACTTAAGACTAAGCGACAAAAAGAATGTATTTTTTTTACCATGTTAGTCTGTTTTCTAAATTTCTTAAAAAAAATAACTGTTTGCAGTAAAACATTTTCTGGATTAGTTTGGATATTTCAAACTATATAGAAGTTTAATTGGTAGACTCTTTATTTATTTTTTTTGGTACTTTATGATCCGAGTTAAAACTGGCAACTGAGGTCTCTATAGAAGTGAGATCAAAAAGTTAATAGGCTCAAAAAATTAGTTAAAATCTGGTAAATGCTCTTCACTCCATTTAGAGACTGATCAAGCACTGTTTTATTTTACTAAAACATGATTATCGATATGAAGAAACATTATTGTCTTGAATTGATAGCGCTGTTAAGGAAAATTAAAATAACCAAAGTTGTGTTCGCTATTATTAAGAAACTAATTATATTACAGGATAACATCCTTTATAACATGATTCCAATGTTACAATGATGTGACATGATTCCATTATTATAATGATTTTACTCTACATATTAGTTTTGCCCAATATTTGTACTCTACCATTTAGGAACGGAATTAGGATACGAGTTTCATCATTATTTGCACTGGGTTTGCGACAGTGTCGACCATCTCCTATCCCAACTCGTAACTTCAAGTCCTTGGTGGTATCGGGTCTCAAGACATCTAGGGAGCTACACTATGCTGATTTGGTTTCTGATAAGAGTTGGGAGTGCCTGTTACAGCATAAGAATAGAGTTCCTTCGAGTTTGCCCAGGGGAACTGGTGTAGCCTGTTTCCGGTTATTGACAGGCCATGATTCTATTCAACAACATCTACATAGCATTGGGCTGGCTTCCTCTGCCTCTTGTCCCTTGTGTAACCATGGCTCTATGGATGGACGTCATCTTTGGAAGTGTTCTGGTCTGAATGATTGAAAGATATAGACATTGGAGATATTTCCCTCTTCAGTTCTTCGCATCTTTACTGGGCAGCAAGACAGCGATTGGCCAAGCCAGACATGGCCGATTGGCCAAGGCTGGGCGTAGAATAAAAAAAGTTTCATCAAACAAAACTATTTATATGAGTTCACTGATCATTGATTCTGGCGTTTCTGAGCATAACGAAACTCTATATGACCACCACTGCCAAATCCTTTGTTTCGCAATATCTGTGTTTTTTTCCGAGAGGGAGAGGGCATATATTACGGTAAATTTCTACTGAATTAATTGTGATTTTCTGTGTTGTTGCTTTTCCGTTATCACTGACAAAACTGTCTGCATGAATTTCAAGCTGTTGCTCACCAGCATTTTTTTTACTCGAGAAATTCTTGTTTTTTTATTTTCATTCTGTATGAAACTGACATTTTGTCGGATGAGATAATATTCAGACAAATAATAATTAATATTTTGGCGATGCATCTACCAGCATTCCTCTACTAGAATTCGTTCGGAGTAATATGTCATTTCAATCTTTCAATTTACCATTTTCGACATTAATTTCATAAATAATTATGTCTCTTACATAAGATTCATTAACATGTTATATTATTGTTGAACTGATTTACTATAAAGTAGAGAATGATTCTAGTTTTCCACAGTTGAAAAAATTTAACGAACATGTATGTCATTATTGTTATTTTTTATTTGGGAAAACAAAAATATCTCCAATCCACCAAGGAATACTACTCCGGGCCCGAAGTTACAATAAATGTACTACATAACAATGTATGTCATTAAATTCATTAAAAAAATGTCGTTAAATTTATTTGATTGCTTCATAAGTGTGAACTTCTTTAAGTATTGAAAATGAAATTTCGTTAAGTATTGAAAAGGATGCTGGACGTGGCACATTTTCTTCGAACTTCTAAATTAACTTAGATGGAGCTCAAATTCAAAGTATATCAGCACTTTCAACATGACAGCAGATTTTTAAATTAAATATCGAACCCGTAACTTTCTGCTGGGTGGATTATTTGCTTTCCTTATTAGATTACATATACTATGATGCTAAATTAACTCTTCAATAAAACAGTGCTTCTTTTTTACTCTTTATGAAGAAATACCTAGTTCAGGATTGTTAAAAGGTCTAAAAGCTGTAAAAGTTCATTTTTAATGTTTCTGATTGAGATTTATATCATCTAAAATCGTAATTTTTTCCAAACAAATAATCCGATGTAAGTTACAGGTGTGTATATATCAGGATCTTTATACTTGATCTCTTATAAATATATCACGAAATCACGTGGAAGATATTAGAGAACAATTTCACCTACTTAAATTTTCAGTGTTACTTGAATAGAATATTCCCATTAAATGAGCAATGTTTTTTCGTGTCACGTGGAAAATCTCGCTTCCTTTCTTCCGAGATTACCAGGTGCATATTTGAATTTTGATATTATAGTTTAAAATCTATTAAAGCGGAAGCATTTTGATATATCATTAAAAATAATGGGCTTCGCTCGATTTTAATGGTGCATTAAAATACCGAGAAAAGAATCATCTTTGAAGATTAAATTTGATTTCAAAGCATTTATTAAGCTAATAACAGAAAATATAATATAGATCTTTATTATAGAGTAATATTATATCTTTTACATTTTTCTGTATAGTAAAAAAAAATGACCCTCCGTTCAAAAACGGTTAAAAAAAGTTGGGAGTTATGTTTATGTAATAAGTTTATAAAATGATACAACATCCTTTATAAATTATACAAGTACTTAAAAAATTTATCTTACAAATTTTAAAATTTAGTTTATGATATTGTTTATTAAACTGTTTATTTCCAATTTTGGCTTGTAATATGAAGCAGTACCGATATCTCCAAACATTGATTAAATAAAAAAAACTTTATTAAATGTGTTTTAATCAATTTTCTGATGCCAAGAAGTAAGGTGTAATCATTTCTGTAGAATTGAGTAAATTGAAATCTGCCGCTATATTTTTTGCTTTTTATGCACCATGAAAAATTTATTAACTTATCTCAAATAATTAACTATTAATTAATAATGAATAAGTTATAATAATCTTTATCAATTTTTATTAATTGATAATTATTATAAACTTATCAAAAAGTATTAATTCATAATGATTTTTAGGTTGATGATGTCACGTCATTTAATCAGCTTTTTATTCATTATATATGATTTTTAACCTATTTTTTATAAATACTTGATATTATAACTTTAAAAACTGACCAAAATGTATCTTGCAAAACGTATTTTTAAGAATTTAATGATTTATTGAAAACAGATCAAAATACATTCTCATAATTATGAGTAAATGTAAAATCTCGAAAAAGTTGGTAAAATCTTTTGGAAGTGAATATGCTATGAGAGGTGGTTTCATCAGTCGGTCACAATTACTGGGCTTTAAAATGCAGTCTGGAAAATTTTTATTAACTCGTAACATTAAACAATGTGCAAAAAATTTAATACGAACCTTAATTTTCACAATTCCAGTGGTTCTTTATGTTTGTACAACCAAAAATTATAGTTCTAAAGTTAATAAGTTACTTACGATTATTAGATGTCAATAAAATGTACAATTTCACTTAATATTAAGGAGTATATATAAAATTGTATATAATTATATAATTTTACATACATATTAATTTTAGACATTACTAATCAGTATATACCAGGTTTGCTTCTTCTTAGATGTGGGACAGACTTTATTTGTAAAAATAACATGCAGGTATGCCAGTGTGTTTTTATTTTTATTTTTATGTCTACTTTTTTTTAAATAACTGTTAAAAGTAAAATGTCTTAAGCAATTTAATTAACATTTTCATTTTTATTTTCTTAAAAAATTAAAAGTCTCAATAAAATAAATTTCAACAAAGTAATTAGCTTTGATTAGGTTTTTTGAATTTTTTCAGCATTTTTTAAAATTTATTTATTGGGTGCTTCATTTTCCCCAACTCATGTTAAGCCATTTCTAATGGCGAGAAACATCGTAACTTTTTTTTAATCAAATAGTTGTATTATTTCCTTCTATTATTTAGTGAATCCAAGTTCAAAATTTAATACTTTTATTAAATTTTTTAAAATTATGTACATTAAATGTTAATATTAATAATTTCAATAATTTTGTTAATTTATTTTAGATACAAAAATTCCATCAATGTTTTTTTTTTTTTTCGCAATGGTTCATGCATTGAAACACATACACATAGATTACGAATAATTCAAATCTATTATTCAGGATTTTTTTAGCAAAAACTGCTTTTTATTTCGAATTATTAATTTCTTTCAATACTACCACTGAGAAATTTCCAAGTTCTTCTGATACTGAAGAAACTTACTTAAATATTAATTTTAATAAATTCTTTCAAATGGTAGAGAAAGAGAGAGAGAGGAGAGAGATTAATGTATGATGACCTTTATAGGTACTAAATAATTTAACCTTTACTTGTAGTTATTTTCTGTCATCTTGATTTTAAGGTTTTAAAATTACATTTTTGTAAGTGAAATTTTTTCTTCCTGAAATTTAATTAAGCTTATTTCAATTTGAAATTTAATTAAGCTTATTTAATTAAGCTTATTAAAACATTTGAAAATGAAAATAATTATTATTATTTTCATTTTCAAATGTTTTTACTTTATTATTGACTCATCTTTTATAACTGACTATTTAAAAGAACAAATTTGTTCTTTTGAACAATAACATATTTGACAATTACTATAGTATAGTAACAGAAATTTGTAATTTCAAACATAATATTTGTCTTGATGTGAAAAACGGAAACTGAATTCATTTTGGATGTAGAAATTATTCTGTAAAAACGTTTACTAGCTTCATTTATTTCCTTACCAGAAACGTTATACAGAGTAAAAATTCCTATGTAATTTGAGTGATTTACAAATGGAAACTCTAAATTTTATCATTATCATTATGTTTCCATGAGAATTTATGTTTTATTTTTTGAGTAATGAAAATTGGATTATTTGTTAAATGAATCATTTGACATAGAGTAGTTGCTGTATGTAGTTGTAGAACGCTATTGCACACTTACTTTGCTTTTACTCAACATTAAGCCTTTTCTTAAACAGTGAAGCGCCGGAATTAGAAAACATTTGAATAAAGCCATACGTTGGATTCACAAGGATGAAAACCCAGACACCTTCCTGGAATATATTCAGACAAAGCATCCCATTCTTTCAAAAGAACACTTTCAACAGTCTGTTCATTAAGTATAAATGCAGATATTCTCTTCAGTTTTTGAATCCAAGAAGAGAATTGAGTCTATACTTGAAACTGAAACTAATTTTACAGAAAAGGACGAAAAGTACGCTTAAATAACTGTACTTATTACACATAAATGAGAGATTATATACTCGACTAAAATTCTTGACAGTTCTGTTAGCAATAAATTTAAAATAATTTACATTTAGTTATAAATTATTCAATTTAAGCAATTAGTTTCACAAAAGTCATAGCTAAATTTATATTGTGATATTTTGAATAAAATATAAATTTTATATCAGTAAAATGCACTCAGGAAATATATGTTTGATTAATAATCTAGTTTTGAGTACACTGTTATTATGACTTAAGATTTTTCAAAATGTTATTTAATATTAAAATTTATCTATAACTGTTTTTAGTAAAACTTGCTTCATGGTAAATATTTTATATTATATATTAAATTTGTTTTACGAAGATTGTATATTTTTTTATCTATATCTAATTTCTAAAATACTTAAGAAATTAAATAAAAGATAAAAGCATTTATCGTAGAAATTATTAATATAAAATAAATCTTCTTAAAATGAAATATTAAACACGTTATTTTTTAAAAATAATATTTTAAATGTAATTACATTTATTTTTCTTAAATAATTTATTTAAATAACTTTAATTGGTACTAAATATTTTATCAAAACTGTTAAAATCCAATATATTGTTTATATACAAATCCGTAAGTAACACAATATATGTTTTAAATATCTTAATAAAAGGATTGCGCTGTATAAGGCGGTTTGCCAATCTCAATAACTAAATGATGATCTTGTGCTTGTGATATTCTTGGGCTTAATCCTTACTTTGTACGCGGATATTTGAGATGCTGTATAACATTTTAATTAAGACCCGCCTGAATTAACTTACACATACGAAAATAAACTGTTCAGCAGTGAATAATTAAATCAGTCCTTATTCTACTATCTCATATACAAATATATATTCTAAAAATTACGTAAGGAAAAAATTATAAAAAATTTGTTTTCTTTCAAATTTTAAAGAGCTTATGAGGAGTTACTTAATATTTTGAAAATCTGAATATAAATGGAGTTTTGACCAAATATCTGAGAATAATATATATATTCATTTTAAATGACAAATACAGGAATATTTTAAATTTTGTTGAGAGAACAGTTTTATGTTGTGAAGTTTCATAAAATATTTTTAAACCTAAACGCTTACAAAGAACAATAATTTCTTGAAACTGTAGTTTTTACTTAAAAAGAATAATTGATATAAAATTTTAGATACGAATTTTAACAATTCGCAGGATGTTTTTGATAAATTATACTTACATTTTAGAATATCGGAGATAAATTTAAAAGTTATTACTTACATACATATATCTGAAAATCTGATTATAATGATTCATTTTAACGAGTTTATCATGATTCTCTTAATTTTAACTTAACATTTTTTAGAACAACACTTTATAAATGCTTTAGTTTATTCTCCTTTTTCAGCAGAATAAAAACCACTAAGATTTTTAATATTTTATTGGTAACTATTTTGCTGTAATAGTTTATACACTATAAATTAAGAATCTTGCAATAATTTGAAAAAGAAAATTATTAAGGATTTACTCCCTAAAAATTTATTACTTCTATTGTTCTCAACGTATGAATCATGCCAAAATAATCACCTACCTTCAATTTAAGATAACATTGGCGCCATTTTATTTAAAATAAATTTCTCTTAACGGTATTTTAACAAATGATTAAGTTTGGTTTCTGACAACACTGCTAAAATATAATGTTTAAAAGAAAAGTTTTAAATAAAAATAGGTCTTATCCTAAATAACCATTATAACGCTATATTTATAATCAGATATGTTAACAGCTTGTTCTATTAAGTTCAAATACTCATAACCTGTTTTATATTTTGCCAAAGATGCGAATAAACATAATTGAATTTCTGATGACGTCAGAGTTACCTCTACGTCCTTTCATTGAGAGAGTAAGCCGTAATGTCTTAGCTAAATGTTGCACAAACAGATATTGTTCAAGTTTTCAGAACGCATTTTGTGTTATAAGTATTTCTGGATTCTATTATCATTTTAATCCATGCATTTACGAGTTTCGAAATCTGATAGATGAATTAATATCTTAAAATGATAAATATTAACAATATATTTGAAACTCAATATTATAAAAACATGGATCATAGGAAAATATTTTTTTAAATGTAATTTTAATATATAAAATGGACTTCCTGAAAAAATCCATGACTAATCTGATTTAAAAGTTTTTAGAAGAATATTTTCAATTATGTTGTGTTATAGAGATTGTCCTTCAAATTTCGGGAAAACTTTTGATTACTATTGCGCTCATAACTTCATAATTTTTTCACATAGAATTCTAATGAGTAATTATCCTAATAATATTTTATAGTATAATGTGTCAGATGTATATGAATAAGTTAAATCCAATTAGAAACCATTTTATAAAGAAGAACATTAAAGATAACAATATAAAAGTTGCAAGATAACGAGTAGAGAAACTACAAAACAAAAATGGAAAATTCTTTTCCGGAGATTATAAACATTCCAAAAGTGAAAATTGTATTAGTTTTTACGCAAACAATCACTTTTACACAGATAGCACTGCGACCAATGTATGTTTCCTAAATAGTAATAATTTTGTTAAAGTAAAATTAATGTCATAATTAAACAATAAGGCGCCTTATTTAACTAGGGCATTCGGTTTCACGAAAAAAATTATGGTACCAATAAGTTATCCAAGACAATCGACGATGATACTATTTAAAATATCAAATATTATACTAATTTAAATATTAGATATTAATTGATATACTCCCGTTTGTCATTCGGGAAAAACAAAATTGCAATATTTTCACCTGTTTATATGATTGTAAACGACAAAATATTCTATTTAGATTATCACCTGTATTTTCAATTCCATTTTAAAATATTCCATCAAAAGAGAAATCATAATTGTTGCGAATTTCAACAATGAGAAAGATGTATTGTTGTATGAGAGTTTCATTATTGAGATTCACTGTTACTTAATTTATATTTATTTTTTATTGTTTGCTTTTGTAACAATATTTGCAAGCATTGTTTTTCCGTATTTATAATCATTCTGAGTTATAACTTGGAGAGCTAAACATTGTTTTCTGAAAGTCTTCATAAAAAACTGCTTTTGAGTTAAAGGATGTGGTTTAAGAGCTTGAGAAAATGGTTTACTGCGTGTATATCTGGCAGTGATTATCAGAGAGATGGTTGGGAAGTCACGCTCATATATTTGAGAGACGTGTCAGTCCAAACTGATTTAATATCAGGCAAGGGAGGCACTAAGAGGAAAAGGTGCCTGGACAAACCACCACGGCCATCGGTGGGAAAGGGGGCAGAAGTTGAAATGCCTCCAAGAAAGATGATGAAATTTTCGGCTGCCTAAAAACCTAAAGAAAGCAATTCGCTAAAACCTTTGTTTTAATCAATATTGAAATATCCAAAATTGTCTCCAAAAACGTAAAAAAAAAAAAAAAAAAAAAAAAAAAAAGTTATTTTAAACATGTAAATGTCTAAAATCTTTAAAATTAACATTGCTAAATGAATTCACAAAGAGTCTAGCCGTATTCAGGCACGCTGACTACTAGACAAGATCAAAAATGGTAAAAAGTTGAAATGGAAATACCACAGCAAAATGAGGATGCTGTAAGTTTAACAATCTATTGGTCATATATCTCCAAGTCTAATGCCGGTGAAAAAGACAAAAGGATACGTGTCTTTAATAAAACTTTATAATATTCCGACCACCAAAGAACATCAGAAACTGGAAAATAATTAAAGCAACTTTTGGGAAACAAGACTATGCTTTACGAAATGATTCTAAATAAATTCTAAACAGAGAATCTTATTTATTTATCTAAGGAGTAAAAACTGCTAAAGATTAGAAAGATTTTTAATTGTTTTTTCAAATTGTCTCCACCAAAAATATGGAAAAGTTAAATTATTTTTGCATGAGAAATTACCAAAGTAAACTTTAAACCACCAAGGATTTCACACAGGAATAAAGTGATAGAAGCTTCGAATATTTTAATGTCAACAATATTACTATAAGAACTGTTTAACTTACATTATATATCTCTGAATCACTGAAAATCAATTTCAAATAATAAAATTGAATCCTGTTTTACAGAATAAAATATTCAATTTTTGTCACCTCAATATTCTACACTATGTATATTTTTTGTCTAAATAAATAAATAAAAAACAGTATAAAATTTTGTCATTTTTGTGTGCTCATAAATAATTTCAATTACTTTAGATAAATTTAAGATTCATAAAATTTTAAGTTATTGAAAAAATTAGAATGCTGATTATTAATAGCTGAAAATAAAATTTGCTGATTCCAAATGTAAAGTGGTACAGATGCAGTATAATCCAGGATGCCAAATTCTGAGATTGATGATTTTTTGGCAGATTTTCTTATGTATATAGCAAAGTCGTTCTTTTTGCGTCATAGATATAGAGACCTATAAAAATTATGCTCTGGAAACATTGGAATTTAAGTCATAACGCAGTTCACAATTCAGAATTGGGAATCCCGGATTATAAGGCATCATTGCCTGCAAATGCACAGATGACAGGAATGAAAAATATAATGATAATATATAATTAAATGATCATGATTAAAATAATAATTAAGCGATTGAGTATTATAGATTAACAAGTGTCGCAATCGCATAATAAATTGAAAATCATATAATTACATTGTATTGAGTAAAAGACAGGAAGTCAATAACTTGAGGATGAATATTGAATTGTTAATCCTTATCTTTCTATCAGAAAGGCCAATGCCTCCAGATTGTTCATGAGCACAGCTCGATGTAGAGGAGCCATATAAACTGGTCTTTCACCAAGACAATATGATCGATATGATTAAGCTGAATTTGAATCTCTGAGATCTCATCATTGGACACGGCGATATAAATGGCTTCAATCTTCCACGCTAGAAGGGGTACTTGATCGTTGATGTAGCGCTGCAGCTATTCAGTTTCACTTTTCTGAAGGGCCACTTTCTCGCCAAACCCTTCGAGAACGCCTCCTTCCTGCTTCTCGAGATCTTTCTCACGAATTCAGCGCTTGTTTTTTGGCAGAATTGATTTCTATTCCTAGGAAAACAAAAACTTTACTCAGATACTTTACTCAAACTTTACTCAGAAAAAATTTTGCAAACAAAATTTACATTTATATTTTTATATGGAGCATTTATCTTATTTATTTTTAGTATACGGCCATCATAATATTTTTTTCTTCATAATACATTTTCTTCATTCCAATTAAATTTCTCTAGTATACTTTCCCATGACTGTTGGACTTCTAAATTAGAAATATATTATTTGCAATGCATTTTTAATTTAGAAAAATCATTAGAAGTTTCATTCAGGGATACTGCTTTAAGAGGGAGTAAATCTATTCACGTTCGTACTTAAAAGCAACATGTGAATCCTTAAAACTATCATCAAATATATATAGAGAGAGAGTGTGAAAAATGTCCTTGTGATAACATGGAATCATTATATAGTTAGCTCTAAAATGTGTTTCTTCAAAATATGATCATAATATAAGCATCTATAGCGACTGAAAAATCCATAATTCAATAAAGGCTAATCCAAATAAGAAATTGTAATTATAGGAAAACATTTCATTGTCTATGGCGCTACTGGTTGACAAAATTTCAGCAGAAAATAGCAACAATAAATATAATTGTGGAAATTCTGAGATCTTGGAAATGCACATGAATAAACTAGATTTCCTAAATTAAAACTTAATCTATTAAATTTATTATTATGAAAAGTATTCCAAAAAAATTCTTAAAATGTGAGAAACAACGTACCGATATGATATCATTTTATCAAATAAATAATTTCTTAAGCACTATCGCCATCACAATTATGTTAATTTACTTTCCAATTTAAGAGTAGCTTTTTAAGGCAAGCAAAACATCACTAGATTAAATATGTAAATTGAATATTTTATTGCAAACAGATATTCAAGAATACAAATTGAACATATCAGTATCAGGTGTATCAATTTCATAATTTTTTTTATATTCTTCATAGCAAATACAATATAAGCATACATACATTATATATATATATATATGTGTGTGTGTGTGTGTGTGTAGGTAAATACAGAAAGCTTAAAGAAAGCAAAGTTAAGTGCCAAACTGGTCATTTGAATGCGTCTGAAAATTAAGTATATTTTACTCATCAAATTATCCTTTTTATACAATCTTATGCCCTTTTATCTTTCTTTAGGATATTTTTGATTTTTTCTTCTTTCTAACGTGTATATTAATAAAATTTATCCATTATCAATTAATAGTCTACCTGGGAAGATAAATGTTGGAAATACTAAATAAAGCATTAGGACAGCAAAGAGATTTTAAAAAATACTGTTTTTAATCAAATTTATGATTTAAGAAATCCTAATTTATAAAGGTGTTGTTAGTTATTGTTGGATATGTATGTTAATAAAATTTCTATGCTTTTAAGAAATTTAGTTTTTTTGATAATGTGATATGACAATGATTCCTATTTTACAAACATATATTTATACGTATCTCAATAAAATTGATAGAAACACAGAAAAGTTTGATATAAACAAACAATAAGAAGTATTTTGATTGAAAATTTTAAACATTTGGCTAAAAATTACAAAAGCAGTTGTTCCTTACGTACATAAAGTTTGTTATTATGTGCGCAAAAGAATTTTTTTAATGAAGGGGTACTTCATTAAAAGGTAAATTTTATGTATATAAATGTGGTACTATTTTCGTGATATTTAATTTATTAAATCGACAAACAAAGCGGAATAAAATAAATTATAAGATAAAAGAAATATTATCAAGATTTATTTATTTTGTTTACAAATAGAATGCCCAAAGAAAGTATTTGAATTGTTTAAAGCAATAAAGTCGCACTTTGCATATGTGGCCTAATTTAACATGGATCAAATGTTTAAAGTGTGGGTTTCAAGCCCTTACAAACATTCTTTATAAACCACTGTAAATTAATCTTGTTGGTACAAAATATGCTAAGAGTTCAGATGAATACTAGATTACCAACCATTCAAATTGGAACTGAACATTAAATTTGTTGATAAACAAATATACTGAAAAAAAGATGAGAATGGTATTGTCAACATAATTTAAATGGATATGGATAATTACTTTTTAATTTCGGGTGTGGCATCAGTAGTTGACTCAGGAAAAGTGTCTTCTTCGGCATTTTGAAAGGAAGTGGTTTTTGTGTCTTTGATTCATCGCTTCAGTACTCTAGAAGCTTAAAGTATAAGAAAAGATTGTGAAATATCATTTTTTATGTAAACTAACTTTCAAAGAAAGTTTTTTTCTATAAAGGAAAAAAATTCTATTTATCAACAAAATTTAATTAGAAAGGTAGTTTTCCATTTCACGAAAAAGTTAAAAAACGAGCTATATGTAATATTTCTTCTTCAAAAATTATATAAATTATATATAATTCATAAAATTCTGTTTTTTCATATTTTAAAAAAAGCACATCACAATTTAATCAATATTGAATGGAACGCGTTTTTAAGACTTCATATTTTTTATGTACGCAAATTTTCTAAATGAAATAAATATTAATTACTATTTCTTTTAATTTTCAACAAAATGTAATAGAATATTTGATACCAATGTAAAAATAAAATAAAAAATAATTAGGAATTTCAAAAAATTCTTTAAGCAAATGTTTTGGATAGCGAAGATACACTTTTTAAAACTGTTGTTGAAATTAATTGTTGCCGAGGAATGCCAAACAATAATATTTAAAATTTGACTACATATTTTTTTTGTTCTGAGGCTTATAGTTTTGCGTCTAGGCTTTCAGTGGTGTGCCTAGGAATTTTCACTTATTTCAATAAGAAATTCTGAAGGAGTTTTGCATTGAATACTTTCAAACTCAAATTTTTCCACTAGTAAATTCATAAAAATGTTGACTTGCCTTGGGATCAGATAAATGACCTTGATATTTTAAAATTTTCTTTGTTTTTAACCAACTTTTAACGATTTTGAAGTGTGCATTTGATTATTATTTGGTTGAAATATCTATATCTCACGAGATGTTTTTCTTATACACATAAATTAACATGTGGCCTTCTAAAGTATTGTCCTAAATATTTTGATATAAATTCGTAAAAAAATTTACGAAGGGCATAAATCCATCTTAGTAAAAAGTTTCCTTAAATTTTACCTTTAAGTTTCCAATTAGGTATTTATAAAATGTCTAATATACAATTTATCTTTTGATTCTGTCGAAAATATCATCAATTATAATATCTGTGGAAGGTGTGTTTAGATTATTCGCTCCAAATTATCTCTATTTGTTTGCAATGTTTGGTGCGAATTTTATTCAGATCATGATGCTCCTTACACACATGTGAACTTTTTCTGATAGGAATTTTTGTACATAATCCAGTAGCATTGAAACGGCGTCTTGTGTGTCTTTACTCACCGGCTTAGTTTTGTTCATGCTCAGTGGCAATTTTTTAGTATATTGAAACTGTGCTCTCATCTGAATAAATATTTAATTCTTTTCGGATGCAATATTAAATCATTTTATTTGGGGTTACTGATTGTGGTAGACTGTGCACAGCTTTACCAATTTTTTTTATTTCCTTACAGTGATGTCATTCAATTGCAAACATGCTAGCGATAACAGAATACAAACCATTTTATTCTAATATCCTAATAGGTAAAACAACACAAATGATCCTATCACGCTATTTTTCCTCTGAACTGAATGAAAATTAAAACTTTTGTTTAAGAGATAGATACTTTAATGTTTAAGAATATTTTAAAAATACGATAATACTTTAAAGATTAAAAAAGTGTGTTTAAAATACAACAGTCAGATAGAATAGTTTTTATGCTTTACATATGACGTGTCACATATTCTAATACATTTAAGAAACATGATTACAAAACACATTATTTAGCATTTCCCCACAAAGTTATCTGAAATACAAAGTCATTTGCATATTGCTCGCTTATAAATAACAAAAATCATTGCAATTTAAAAGTTATTAAATTCAAGTTTCTACATTCTGGGTAGATTTCCTTTATCCTAGCGATTTTGTTAATAGAAGTGTTGCACAAGTGACAATATCACATAAATTTAGGTATTTATTAAGAAATTGAATTTTACTAAATTGTTTATTCTTTAAACTTTTCAAATTCATACTTAATTTTTAAAGTAATAGATTTCACGCATATTAATAATTTTACACTCATTGGGATGATAGTTACTAACCTTATTGAAATCATTAAGAAATTTTATTTACAGAAACATTTTGGACAGGGAAATAATGTCTCATTGCTAACTATTGTATGTTAAGCGATTAGAAGCTTAGAAACTTCTGCATTATTTTCTAATAAGTAATTTGCTGTTTTTAGTGTGCACAGCATTTTTATAATTTAAATTTATGCATTAATTTCTGTGCTAGATATTTTGTTACTCTGATATATATATATATATATATATATATATATATACATATGTATGCATGTATATATGTATATATCTATACATAAAAGATGGATTACCCCTCCCATTGATTAAAGATACATTAGAAAGGCTGCGAGAATCGCATGTAAAATTAGTACAATTGATCTCAAAAACGATTATTTTCCATATAGATGTAAACAAGAGTAATAGAGAAAATGCACTTCATTTGTAACTCATGAAAGCCAGTTTCAATAAATTTGAAGATTATTCTTCTAAATAGAATATTAAACAAAATTTAATAACCACTGGTCTTCCTAGAGCTAACAGACAAGTTGTAAGCCTCAACCGAACTTTCATATAAGTTCTTTCAAAGCCATCTTTATTCTAGGGTAGATTTCCTTTATTCTAGCTATTATATTAGCGGAGATTTTGGGCAAGTGACAATATCACATAAATTTAAGTCATTTATTGCGAAATTAAATTTTACCAAACTGTTTTAAATTCTTCAAATTTTCAAATTCATACTTAATTTTTAAAGTAACAGATTTCATGCTTGTTATATAAAAATAACAGATTTCACGATAGTATTAATTTCACACTGATTGGGATGATAACTACTCATCTTATTGAAATCATTAAGAAATTTTATTTACAGAAAAATTTTGGACAGGGAAATATTGTCTCATTGCTAACTATTGTATGTAAAGCGATTAGAAGCTTTAGAAACTTCTGCGTTTTTTTCTAATGAATAATTTACTATTTTTAAAGTGCACAGAATTTTTATAATTTAAATTTACGCATTAATTTATAAATCATTTAATTTGAAAGAATGACAATTGGTTTATTTACAGTAGGTTTTATTTTAAGAAATAAATTATTCATGTTGCAAAGAGAAAAATAAAAACTATCAAACATTTTGTTTTCAAAACAAAAGGTTTATTCAGATATTTATGAAATAATTTCTATAATTTTTTTCATTATGCAACATTTATTTACCGCAATTGCATCGATTTTACTAATTATAAGCATTGAGTTATAAAACATGTTGTTTTTTTTGTGAATATGAACAAATTTTTCTAAAAAGTATTTATTCTTTTTTTAAAATCAAAGAAACTGCTATAACGAAAAAAGAGGTATTGGAATACAATATGAATTGTGTTCCTATTATAGTGGGAACAAGAGTTTAAATGTTTCTTTTTCATAAAATAATTTCGCAAAATTATTTATTACACAATATTGATGTTATTATAAACATCAGAACTCTCCTAAATCGTTACATTTACCTGGAAAACCTAGATTTTATAAAAAAAGGCTGAGTAAATGTCCGGTGTATTTTTAATGTAAATCCGTTTCGGCCTGTTATCAAGTCCTTGAAGTATATAATGTTAATAATTCATAAAGAAATATGTAGTAAAATAGTTTTAACGACATAATATTAAATTATTCTTTATTTTAATCACTTGTACAATTTGTATTATAAACTAGAAAATTAAAATATTTTTTAAATTTTTTTCGTGACACATTGTATACAATATATCTGTGAATAGAAAATCTTATCAGAAAAAACCTTTTCGGACTTTTATCAGAAGGTGTTTGTAATCCTAGGTTTTATCATAAAGCTAGAGGAATAAGTTAAAAAGTAATCAATTAGAGCGTACTTCAAACTTTTATCTAAATACATTTTTTCAAAACTGGATATTAAATATTAGGGTAATGAGACTTCGGGCTTTTAATGTGGCAAAAATATTAAAGTTTAATGAATTGATTTCACTAAATTTCTGCAATATGCGACATATTAGGTTTCTTTACTCCTTAAGATAGTATTCAAAAAATTGAGAGCAAGTTCCAGATGTTCCATAAATGAATCACAAAGTACTTAAATGCGTGTGTTTTTTAAGATAATATTTACCACTTCTCCATTGGTTGAAGGTATATTTCCATTAATATCCAAGGCAATGGCTTTTCGTGCTGGATAAGGAGATACTAAAAGAAAAGAAAAGCACATTTTTGTGATATTAATATAATGTATAAATAGGATAAATATTCAATTAATATAAGATAAACGATAATTTTTACTAGTATATTCAAATTTTCTTAGTCTTTGGAACACTTTTGGCATGAAATTTAAGAATTAGTAAATTTAGATGGGTTTTATTCTTTATCTCTATCTTAAAACTGTGTTCTAAAAAATAAAATTTTCTCTTGAAGCAAATTTAACCATCAATTTCTCATAGATTTTAAATAATAGCAAAAATTTTGAAGTATTTTATTAAAAACAATGAATATGGAATGGTAAGAAATCATATTTTTCTTTTAATAAAACTAGAAATGAAAATTACTGTAATAACATAAAATATGCTATTACAATTTTGTAAAATTACACACATTATTGGAAATAAAATCTAAGATTTTATTTCAAAACTGTTATAAACAATTGCATAATCAAAAATATACATTTTACGCATATTAAAGATTCTTAGAAAAACAACTGAAATAAATCTTAATTTTAAATTAGATTCAAAATGGGAGCAGAAAGTAATGATTAAAATCAAAGTTAACAGTCGCTAACTTAATTTATATTTTGAGAAAAAACCATTATACTTGAATGTGTAGATTGTTAGAAGGGTCATATTTGAAGTTTCTGTTAAATCCTGAATTCGATAATGGGAAATAACCTTGTAAAATATTTTTGTAATCTTTTTTTTTATAGATGCATAAGTACTGAAAATGTTTTTTCTGTAAGGTGTACACAATAATGTTATGAAATTGAAACATGTTAACTCATTAAACAGGCAATTTATTTTGTTCATTTTGCTTAATTTAGAGTCAGCAAATAAAATTATAACTTTCTCAGCAGTATAACAAAAGTATATCAACAAATCACGCAATAATAAATATTTATTATGGCTATTATTAAATTAATTTTATTTCATTTATAAGATTTGTAACTTTCCTTACAAAAAAATTGCAGAAATATTTGCGTAAACTTAAATTTATATCTAAATTTAAAAATATATTGAAACAAATAAAAATGTTCTTAGAAACAGTTTGTTACCTTTGAATTATTTTTTATCATACAAAAATTTAATAAATTAAAATTTCCAATCATAAAACTCATGCAAATCTTTAATACGGTAAATATTGTTAGTCATGAAATGTGTCTCGTAAAAGTTTTTAGTTTTGAAATAGAACAGAATGAACGACAAGTAAAAACATGAAACAAATAGCATGTTTATGGAGAGATATGTAAAATTTATTTTAGAATGTGCAAATTAAGCCACTGATGAAATAGAGGTGAAACCACAGTTATTATTGTGATATTAGAACTAATTATATGTAAAAAGAAAACCGTCTTTCACAAGCAGTCCTTGTCAACAAATCAGAATTGTTATAATACACGCATATGAAATTAATATTTTTATGTATTTATACTGCTAATATAGCCCAATTGCTTTGTTGAAAATAGTAACTAATTATAAATAAAATTTTTTATCAAATTTTCTCTGCTTCCTAAATAAATAAGTTACTTGTCTTCGATTATGCTTTCCAATTTATTTTAGATAAAAATTAGACATTCCTTTATTAAAACTTCGTATGTTAATTATTAAATATTTAATATTGATAGAAAATATTTAAGAAACAAAATTTAAAGTAATCTTTATTAAAACATAAAATTATAAAAATATAAAAACTAATGCATGAAAATATTATCAACAATTATATTAAATATGAGAAACTTGCTCCTAAAACGTCTGTAAAGACTATTAAAATAAAATAAATAATACATTATTTTGTAAATGAAAACTTTTTAAATAAAAAAATTTATTTTAGCGAAATTTTATGAGACAAATAATAGTATAAAACACATAAAAATTAATTAAACGTCCCATTAAAGTACACATCTCTTCTTTTTAGATCCAAATATTCTCTTCAAAAAATAAAGAAATGAATAGGGATAAAGAAGTCTAAAATCTTATGAATATAATTATAATTCATTAAAATCAGAATTTTTTCTAAAAATTATTCAAATAATTTGAGTATTCAAAATTTGATTTTCAACAGTGAAAACAATAAAACAAAAAAATTTAGTTTTAATATCTAAAAAACATTACCTACAAATAGCATCCAACCTTTTTTTCAGATGTAAATCTTTTTATCATTGTGTTGAAACTAATTTTATAAGCAGCAACAATATTTTTGTCATTCTTTTGGGGGTGATAAAAATTTTATTTTAAAGTATATTTGTGAACAAAATACTTCATATTTATAAATATCACACCTTTTACATATTATCGTTAATTTAGCTGTCGAAAATCAATGTATTAAACAATATATTAATTTATAGAATACTCAAAAAAAATTTTAAATTTGCATATCATTTTCATTGATTTCAATTTTACTGTGAATTAAATTATTATTGAATTAAATGAGTAAACTGAGAATTAAAAATGCTTATTGAAAGTGTATTATATTAAAATGAAGCACTATCCTATTTAATTTATATTTTACATTTCACATTTTCACTGATATATATATATATATATATATATATATATATATATATATATATATATATATATATATATATCTGGATATGAGGGAGATGGGGAATGGCTGAGGCTTAATTTAATTAAACAATTATTCTTATGTGGACTAATATTTAATTATGATAAAATTAGAAATACAACTATGTACAGTTTTGGGATATTTACAAATTATCGTCTTAATAACGTGTCAACATAAAATGAAATCTATATTTATTGGAGAGAGGAGCATCCATCTTGCTGCTGTGAAACGCACCGTCTTACAGCGTTTTAGTCTTTCGGCTTATTGTCGCTCGTTGGAAAAGTTGTCGCTTGTAATACTGAAGTCGGTTATTAGGCAGTTTCCCAAAGCTCGGCTATCCTGGAATTGGCTAGTCCTGTAGACGACTCTGCAAATATATATAAAAAATAGCAAAACTCAAAAGGAAACAAGCAAAACAGGATAGTACTGAAATAAAAATTACATTTTATATACAGCTTCCTATCGGCTTAAATTGTAAACAAGGAAATGAGTCAATCTTTCATCTTCATTTTGGCCATTTCGACTTCAAACTATCCTTCAGTAATTCGACTTTAATTTAACCAACTTGATTAGCATCCTCAACTTTTGGCATACTATACCAGGGTTTTGGAACTTCGGCACAAGTCGTGATACAGTTAAGTTCTTCAAAAGTTCCTTCTTTGATTACGTCATAGATGTTGCTCCCTTTAACATTAGTAACTTTGTAAGGTCTTAAAATATTTTGGTTTTAGTTTTAAGTGCAGTCCAAAGCAAACTCTTTTATATGCAACCAAACCGATTACTCCATAAGATTGCATTTCTTTTCTTCTCAAATTATATATCTTCCAGTTTCCTTCTTGGATCTTGAAAGTTTTTTGTTTAGCATGCTTTCTAAATTCATCTCTTTGAGCCTCAAAATTAGCTTCAAATTACTTTCTAATAATTTCTTTGAGTTTTCTAAGACCTCCAACATTCATTTTTGTACTCAAAAGCAACTCAAATAATACAGTATCTATGATTCTATAATATGTTGAATAAATTGTCTTCTGTATTTCGTTCGGAAATTTATACCACTGAGCTGGTTTCTCTAAAGACGGCTTTGAAAGAACTTAAATGATAGTTTGGTTGAGGATTACAACTTGTCTGTTAGCACTTAGAAGACCAGTGGTTAATAAATTTTGCTTAATATTCCTTCGCTTTAGAACAATGATCTTCAAATTTATTGATACTGGCTTTCATGGGTTACAAATGAAGTGTATTTTCTACAACCATTGTTTACATCTATATGGAAAATAATCCTTTTTGAGATCAATTGTTCTAATTTTACATACGATTTTCGCAATCTGTCTAATGTATCTTTAATCAATGGGAGGGGTAATCCATCTTTTACACACATATATACGTATATATACATCAGTATAACAATAGAGGCAAAAAATTAAACTTCGATTTTTTGCAAAATACAGGGTAAGATTATTTAAATATAACCTAATATTTTTATTATTTAAAACTAGAATAAATTCTTTAAAATATTTTTTATCTTTGACACACTATGTCTTGATTTTTCCAGGATATTATATATAATACGCATTGTTTGAGTCCCTGAAAGAAAAAATATTATTTTAAATGTAAGAAAATCCATATAAAATTGCCAATTTAATATGTGTAAAAGAAAATATAGGGTTTTCAGAAGATACATTTCATAAAATTGAAATTAAAAAATTCCATCACCTATTTCAATGTTATGAAATTAAATTTATATTTAAAAAAATTTAAAAAAATTCATCGCATGGTGAGAAATGTTTAACTTTCAATTATTCTAATTTCTTGAAAATAAATACAATTCCAAACCACAAAGACTGTTGTCCGAATGCTCGTAACATGTCCCCCATGGGTTACAAACCCCGCGGAAGATCGATATTTTTCGATTTTAGTTAAACGAAATCGCAGGGTAACCTCCACACGGGTGACATCTATGGTTATGAGCGTCCATTGGTAGGGTGATATCTGCAGCTTCTGAACGCTGAAAAATACATATGAGTAGAATGTACACCTGGGAAGCGCGATTTTCTCTTTGTCTATCCGTCCAAACCAGAGGGCACGATTAAATTGGTGCGAAAATGTGTGAATTGGACTGTGTCTGACTGGGGTAATGTCATGTTTGTTGATGATTCAAGATTTGCTCTGGAGACAGATGACAAATAAAGAAGGATATGACGTGAATAACGCGCGAACAAGCAATCAATTCCAAAAGAAAACTGAGCATCTTGCATTTTTAAGTGGAAGCATCATGGTGTGCGCTGGGTTTTCATTAGGATACCGCACATACCCGCACATCTTTAAACGGGGTTCTGTGACTTTTATATGGTATCGGGATAAATTTGTAGAACCCATTGTGATATTGTACGCTGCAGCAGTTGGCCCTAATTTTGTTTTAATGGACCATAACGCATATCCCCAAAGAGCTGACATCGTCGATGACTACCTTGAGAGTGAAGGATTTCGCGTATGGCGTGACCTCTCTCAGCATATTCGCCCGACCTTAATCCCATTGAAAATCTTTAAGATGATCTCGATCGAGATGTATCTTTACGTTTGTCACCTGCAGTAACTCTTATTGACCTGGAAACTGCTATACAAGAAGGATGTCTATTGCTTAATTCTGTAGTGGTTCACCACATAATTGAAAGCATGGTCACAAGGTGTAAACTTTGTATAAAGATGAGGGAGATAACATACCCTATTAATTTCCTTTTTTCATTTTATACTGTTTATTTTCACTTTATACATAATTCTGTTTAAAGCTCCAGTATGTCATTATCTGATAATTTACATAAATTTAATATTTTTTTTCATTTCTGTATATAATTATTGATTTTATTTTATGCATAAATATATATTCTACTTTCCCAGCGAATTTTTTGTCACTCAAAGTAGTATTTGCTGCTTTTTTTGCATTTTACATATTGGTGATTAACTTTTAGAAATAAATGTATAAAGAATATAAATATAATAGTTAAAAATATAAAACTAGCTATATTTATCATTTTTATTTTCTTAATTCATTTTAACGATATGTTTAGTGATATTAGAAATCGTTAAGAGATGATTGAAATAAAATACATGACAATTTTGATTAAAATTTATTTTAAGGTTTATCGAGAGCTTTTCATAACTTAGTGCAAAACCAAATAGTTTTTCTGGATATGTATAATATATGGACGAATGTAAGGTGATTTTTAAGAAAACAATACAAAACATATAAATTAAGCAATTTATATGTTTATATAATGTTTTAAAGTATGTTTAAGTTAATGTTCAGTAATTTACAGAGCAAGCTTTCATGTAAAAAACTAGTCTTATTTTGAAAATTTCTCTCATTAAATATTAATTGAAATATTTGACTAAGGACTACACATTTTTTGGATTTTTTAAGAAAGAAAAAGAGAAAAGGAAACAGACTATACGTTATAGAAAGAAATAATTAATGAATAATTAAGAAAGAAATAATAAAGATTTGATATAAGTCTTATAATAATATTAGTAATCTCAATGACGTCTGATTTCTTACATATATTTTAATTTTATCCTTTTGTTATATATTCTAAATGTGGTCGCTGTGGTCTGGTTGGATGGGTTGTTTGCTCTAATTATTGGAAGGTATTGACTTCGAAAGCTAACCCAACTGAAGATTTCAGTAAAGGTCAAAGAGAACACAAAATATACAGTTGTAACAATGTCCTCCATGTGAAATGGCAGTTTAATTCTGAGATCTTCTGTTTGGTCCCTGCTTCTAAAATACAAAGACCAACTCATATCTGTCTAACCCCCAAAAGTGCGTATGACGCACTCATACTGCATGTGACCAACAATAGGTAAATTACATTAACATCCTTTGTGCCCCTCGTAGTGCTGATCCTAGCAACAGCCGGGGATTAGAAATAATTTAACACACGCACACACAAACATATATATATATATATATTATTTTTGGATTTTATTTAGTTGTTCAAAAAAGTATTTTTTATTTTCAGTATTATTATAATATTATGTATATCAATTATATTAAAAAATGTAATTTTTTGTATAATTTAAAATCAAAAATATATCAATTGTTAAGTTACTTGTAATACTGAATCTGAACATTGTTGTAAGAAACTTCATTAAAAGTATTGTAAAATTTTCAATTATATTAAACTCAAACATTGTTGTAAGAAACATTTTATCAATTCACTATTGTTGAACTAATATTTGTACAATTCTCTATTGTTTGTATTTGTGAAACAATATATTAAATTATTGTTAGAAAAATTTTATTGTCATTCTAAGCTAAAACTTAGGGAGTCTAAACTGCGTTTTAAGAGCTATTATAGAAAATTCGTGCGAAAGTTCTATGATGTGGTTTAAAATGTTGAGATCAATTTTTGCGTCATGTATTTGGGGAAGCGAGGATAAGGGTGATGATTGGGAAGTCACTCTCGTATACTTGAGGGACGTATCAGTCCAAACTGATCTAACATCTGGGAAACCAGGCATCAAAAGAAAGAGGTGCCCAGATAAACCGCCACGACCATCGGTGGGAAAGGAGGCTGAAGTTGTAATGCCTCCAAAAAAGATGAGGAAACTTTGAGCTACGAAAACAGATAAAGGTAGCAGCTCATAAAAGCCTTTAGTTTTAAGCAAAATTAAAATATCCAAATTTTTTTAAGAAATATTTAGGAAAATCAAAATTGAAATATCAAAATTATTGTATTTACATGTAGTAAAAAAAAAAAAAAAAGAGAGAGAGAAAAATTAATTATTTTTTAAACATATAAATGTAAAAAATCTTTAAGATTAATTATGGAAAATAAAGTTCAGTTTTCTGAAATGTCGTTAAAAAGAAGAGAAAATATCCTCATAAGAAATCCAACAGAACATCCGAAGATTACAAATATCTCCAAAGTTATATTGCAAGACAAAATTGAAGATGTCAAAATAATACAAAAAACACATTCTCAATGAAAATGCGGATATCGAAGGAGGAATTCATGCTCATATCAGTATCATCATTTTAATTATATTTGAAACTAATTGTGTTTCCCAAAATGTATAATTGGACCAACATGTGCTGTTTCAAGGAATTTCCAAGCCATTACACATTTTGGAATTCAAGTTCTGAATAAAATTCCTTAGCAGATGAACATAAACTCTCTGAGAACTGATTAATCTATCAATAACAACATACCCCTTAATTTTGTAATAGAAGTCAAAATTAATCCTTCCAGAGAAAATATTTTGTATTGGTTCTGCTGATTACTAATGGAATGAAATCTAATACAAAATTTCATTACTTCAGACCAAAAGTAACAGCCAATTTCCAATATTTGAACAGAATAGTAGACATGTGTGAATCTTCACAAACAAAATCCTCCTGTATATAAATTATTTCCTATTTTTGTTTGTGCCACTTCACTGAAGTTGCATGGTTCGTTGGAAGCATTTTCAACAAGTTTAATGTTTTCAAAAATTGAAAAGAATAAGAACGACTTTTGATACCACTTTAGTATATTCCTATCGCTTAATCCATAACTTATTCTCCAAAATCAGATGATTGAAGATTCAAGTGATTTTAACAAGATTTTTTACAGACTGTAGCAACTTTCATTTTATACTCATTTTAAAAATTCAGAATATATTTGTAAAATAATTTATTAAAAATAAATAGAAAAAAAATAAACAATGTTGTCATTAGTGTTTGTACATAAACATTTATTTTTTACCATCCTTAAAATATTTAAGTATTATTATATTAAGAGTTCCTTAAGGAAAATAATTCGAAATGTGTGAATTTTTCTGTTAGATCAAGTAAAATGCAAAACAATATGTAAAAAAAACGGTCATGAAACGATTTTTGATGTGAGTGGGTAAGGATGGATTAAAAATTTTGTAAATTTTCACTTTTTTTTTGCTTAAGAGCACTTTTGCTTGGTGATAGATTTTTTTTTTGCTGAACCTTACACACTGAATATGCATATTTGAATATTTGTCATTATACGGAAAGGTAGATTCTGATTTCACAAATTTACCCGTAACTATTATGAAATTTCCTTAATCATTTAAAAATTCTTTTTAGGATATCTGAAAAATTATTACTTAATAATAGTGTATAAAATAAAATTTTTAAGCATTTAGACTTGGCAAATTTCTTTTTAATCTCTATTTTTTCATAGAAGAAAATTTTAAAATTACATCAAATGAATAATAATGAAAGATTTCTCTCATTAATTTTCTTTCATTATAGTATTCTCTTTCTCTCTGCTAATACTTGCAACAGAGAAAGAGAATGTTATGAAAAATATTAGAAAAACAGTTCATAACGGATTTTTAATTTATCGTAGAGAAATAAATTTTATTTTTGGATCTACATAAGCAAAAGAAAAAGATAAAGGCTTGTTTTAGTTAAATATTACTGGAAATTAGTTCACAATTTATATGAATTAACCATGTATTACGCATGATCTATTAGATAAAAGACAATAAAAACAATAAAAGCAAAATTATGTTTTAGTAATTTAGATTACATTCCTTGAAATAGAAGGTTTCAAGTTCAATTCAAGTCATTAAACAAAAAAAGAATCTGTGTTCCTGTCATCTACAGGTACGTCTAATAGAGGGATTGCCTTACCAACCTATTATTGATACCGAAAGGATTTGATTAATTAAGGCGTATCTTTTTGATGAAATATTTTAAAACTGATATGAAAATACAGGTGATAATCTAAATATAATACTTTGGCATATTTACAACCATATAAACAGGTGAAAATATTGTATTTTTGTTTTTGTCGAATGAAACACGGGAGTATATCATTGATTAGAAATCCTTACTTTTCTAAAAAATTTTTTTTCCAATATTATCATTAGTTTGAAATTTCCTAAGAAATTATGAATTTCGTGATTGCAACATATGCTGTAAATCTTGCAAAGATAGATCCAATAAAATACGAACTACATAATATAATTTCAAATACAGAGCAAATCATGGTCCGCGGTAATATTTTGGGTAGATATCGTTAATGGTCTAATTGTGTAATCTTAATACATCAATTAAACTGACGCTGGGGGGAACAATTCCTTGTTACTTGCATGTAAATGTCAACGATAGGTAAAATAGTAATTATGTTCAGTGCTCAGTAATAATTTTTTCTAAGGAAACTGAAAAAAAATGAAGAAACTGAGATTATTCTGGGATGGAAATATAATTGTACTGAATAAAATCCATATTTAGATAAAGAAATGAGCAAAACATTTCTAGAAGCCCTCAAAGAATTATTTGACAATCCCAAAAATAATACTAAAGATGTTTCCTTTGAATTTTTGTACGCTTTACCACAGTTTTAATAAAAGCACATTACGAGGCAATATAATTAAAAGATTTACAAAATGAATTCTAGTACTAATTGAGGATTCAACCGGAACATATTTGTCAAACCATAAGCTCACCCAAAGGAATTTTTATGATTCAGGTGTTTTCGAATTTGTTGAGTAGTTCTTGAACGTTGGGGATAATTAAATTAAAATCTTCTCGAGCATGATATGTAATAAAATTTATAAAAAAATTAGTTGGGAAATGATAATACATTTGCTTCACAATGTTATATAAAAACTGGGTGCTTATTCTGCTGAACAACCTTGATAGAGAAATGATATACGATGAATTTAACAACCGTGACAGGATCAGTCAGCCAAAGGTAGTCTGCCCTCTCGTTTTCCGGTCTTCAAAAGAAGGGTGATATCATTTTCGTAAATTAAGAGGGGTCTAGGACTTCCTGATAACTTATTTTAAAATGGTACAGTGAAATTTTCATCTAAAAATAAAAATGAAATTTTAATCAGTTTTTCAGAGAGAAATCCTTTAATGGTTCCGTGCAAATGAACAGAAAGATTTACTTATTCAAACATAAAAAATGCGAGTTGTCAGCCGGGTGGTTGCTGCTCTTGGCTTTGGTTAATCAGTTTGTGGGTTGGAATTCCACCTTGTGCATGGGTGTTTTTAGTGGTTCGGAATCCACTTTAAACCGTGGATAACGGTGTATTTAGCCCTGGTGTGCAAAAAATGACTGTTAAGCAACATAAAAACCTAATGAATCAAATAGAAAAAGATGATGTAGCGAACTAAACCTGAAAATGAATGCTAAACGTTCCTGTAAAAAGTAAATAAAAATTAATTACAGTATGTTATCAAGCTTTACTCTATTTGAATTGATTTTTGCAATAACTAACAAAACTAATTGATTTTATGTATACATACATACTTATATATATACATTTATACGTGAAAATTATGCACACAATATATATATTATGAAATTCGTTTTTATATTAAAGAGATAATTATTAAATATTATATCGAAACATATTTTATTCTGTAAGTGCATTTGCTTTTATTTCACTCATTTTATCAGACTTTTTAAATAATACTTCCTCTTGGACATGCTACTTTTGCATGTTGAAGCTGCCCTTAGGTCCTCCTGTTTGCTCATGCCTCCCCCTATTTTAAGAATTGTTGCGTGAAACTATTATTTCAGGTAAACCACAAAAAATTCGTTTCTACTTATCAGTTCAAAATTTTATGCACTTGCAGAGTTTTAAATAAATGTAGAGTTTTTTGTACGTGTTATTTTGTATACATGGAGAGAGTTTTAACTTTATTTTGATTTGAATCCTAAAATTAATATTTTAATAATGCTTAATAATTTTGTATTCATTCATTCAGTTTATTCTTTAAAATATATAATCATCGATATCAACCTGAAATAAAAATAATTACCGTATACTTGAAAACATAACTACTTTTTATTCATATTCCAAATGTCACTTTCAGTTAAAGGTAAAATTTGTCTCTGGTAATTTAATGCAAGTCCTTATGTGTGTGTGCGTGCGTGCGTGAATGTGCTTGTGTGTGTTTGTGTGTGTGTGTGCGTGTGTGAAATGAAAAATTTTCTGAATTTCAAACTGTAGAGTGCGGTAATTTTGAGTTCGAAGTAAAAAACGTCACTTCAGCAGCAGTGAATGAAATTTGACTTTCAACTGAATAAAAGACAATGAATACAATGACGATCGGTATTCAGTGACTGCTTTGTTTCGCTCAGTACGATGTCTCAGTGAAGTCATTTAACCGATTCAGAAGCTTGGAGATTTGTTGGTAGGTTAGATGGGGGCCAAACTCAACCCGGAGTAACGGAAGCCATTGGTGTGTCACAAAGTGTGATTTCCAGGATCTGTAACCGTTTTTTGGAGACTGGAAGTGCAGGCCGAACACCAGGGCGAAGTCGTAGACCGGCAACAACGCCCAATGAAGATCGTTATTTAAAGTTAACGGGTCGGAGACACCAAAGTATGAACTCTACTCTTCTCCAACCACACCTTCGCTGGGCTACTGCCACCATGGTTTCAACTCAGACTGTCCAAAACTGGCTCCATGGTGTAGATGTGTATGCCTGCCCATCAATGGTATGTGCTAAACTAACATCAAGGCATCGTCGCGACTGCAGGGAGTGGGCAACAGAGCATGTGAACTGGAGGAGAAATGAATGGAGCAATGTTATTTTTTGACGAGTTCCGTTTTTCTGTTCATCCTGCTAATAGGCGTATTTTCATTTGGAGGGACGGTGGCAGTAGGAATATTCCAGCGTTCGCTAACGAAAGTATCAGATTTGGCTGAGGGGGAGTGTTGGTGTATATCGACATCTTCGTTGATGCGTGTACAGACCATTTTATCATTCGAGATAAACCTCTTACCGGCCGCCGATACAGGGATGAGATCCTCAGACATATTGTAGTCCCTTACGCTGCATCAATCGGATAAGACTTCAATTTAATGGACGATAACTGCAAGCAACGTCGTGCTAATTCGGTGGAGGATTTCCTTTTTAAGGAAGGAATCGTAGGAATGGAATGTCCAGCTTCTTCTAGAGACATGAATAAATTAGAATACGTTTGGGACGCTCTAGAAAGACGAGTTGCTGGCCAGCAAACACCACCAGGCCCTCTCCAAGAACTGGAAAGACCTCTTCTGGAAGAGTGGGACAGAACACCTCAACTCGTGATTAATCGCCTCAAGGAATCCTTGTCTGAAATTTGTGCAACATTGCTGGCCGTCCATGGAAACCATATACTCAACTGAAAACGACTTCCATTGAGGACAATACTTTTTTTATTCTTTTTCCTCATATGCACAATTTTTTTTCCTTTTGTACACAAATGCGTAGTAAAATGCATTTTTCCTGCCAAGCATGTGTCATTTATTCTCATATAACCTACTACGTCTGTCGACCACGTATTAATCAGCTAAAATGTTTCCCAGCCACAAGATCCACCTAAAACCACATTATCCTTTAATTTTTTTTGTGAGCAGTGTATCAAAGTTTGAGTTTTACCTTTTCATTTTGTCATTAGTAATTATTACTCTAAGCCATTAGCCATTAGTAATTATTACCATATTAACCTTTGCCAGAAAGTATTGCTCTAAATTTTCTAGCAAAGGTTAATATACACGACAAATATTTATTTTACTAAAAATATATCATTGAAAGTTAAACAAAACTAGATTAATAAAAATAGCGTTGAAAACTAATCATGCTTAAATAATCCAAATATTATTAAACGACTTATTCTCGTATTGAAGAAAATTCTCTTCAATTCATTTTAAATATCTATAATATGCTTTTATAAAGTAAAAATGTTATCCAGCATATTCGTGTTTTGCATAATTTGATAAGCCAAATTATACAAGTGGCTTATATTTGTCAAAATAATTATTTTTTTATAAAGGAAAGTAATATTTAATAATATTATTTTAATACTTTGCGTTAATTGTCAGATGTACTAAAAAATTTCGATACATTTTTTAAGTCATACTGCTAAGCAATTTAACTAAACATTTTATAAATGAGATCGAAGTTATCATAAATAAATGTTTGCAAAATAATGTGTTATTAATTTTCTGTTATATTTTTAAACATTATATAAACATTTGACAGAAATAAAACAAAATACAACTAATCCTCAAATTTGTTAAATATTCCTTCATCTCATTTTAGACACATTAAATAATTTTGATTATTTTTTCTGTTAAAAATCATTTCTTATTCATATTATTGAATGTATATAATTGATTAGCAATATAGTATATAATAATTATCAGGTAATATTTTTTTATTTTATATGATAAATTTTCACTAAGGTTCAGGATATGAAAGCCACGAATGAATCCAGCTTTAAGTTATTCTAAGATTTAAATAAATATTTTACTTTTCTAACATTTTCTTTTTCATCAAACAAGCGCTGTTTGTTGAATCAATGTTTCCAATTTCTAATGAATTTAGAATTTTTGTTAGAATCTATGTATAAAATAAAGATATGTGTCTAACAGAAATATTTCAGAATAATTTTCTAACTTTACATACTTACTTTATTTTTTAATTAATAGATCATTTTACCCTCTTTTTATTTTTCGTATGAAAATCGAATTATTTAATTGATTTCTGTAAAATATAACTGCGTGACGACAGAATTTCTTTAGCTCTCTCATTTAAGATATTTATTGTTATCTACACTACAGGCCATTAAAATTGCTACACCAGGAAGAAATGTAGATAACAAAATGATATTTATTGGACAAATATATTATACTAGAAATATAACAAGTGATTAAATTTTCCAAACATTTGGCTGGATAGATCCTGAGAAATCTGTACCCAGAACAACCACCTCTGGCAGTAATAACAGCAGTTATACGCCTGGGCATTGAATCAAACAGAGATTGGATTGCATGTACAGGTACAAATGTCCATGCAGCTTCAACACGATGCCACAGTTCATCAACCGTAGTGACAGGCGTTTGGTGACGAGCCATTCACTCGGCAACCATTTTTTTTTATTTGGGAAAACAAAAATATCTCTCTGTGCACCAAGTAATACCACAAAGGGCCCGAAGGTACAACAAATGCACTACATAACAGCAAATCCAAATAAATCATGAGATGAAAAAATAATAATAAAAGAAGGCAGAGAGAAAAAAAAGAGATATAAAAAAAAGTAGTTAGATAACAGCATGGATAAATTTTACTCGGCAACCATTGACCAGACGTTTCCTATTGGTGAAAGATCTGGAGAACGTGCTGGCCAGGGTAACAGCCGAACATGTTCCGTATCAAGGAAGGTCCGTACAATACCGGCAACATGCGTTCGGGTATTATCTTGCTGAAACGTAGGGTTTCGCAGGCTCGAATAAAGGGTAGAGCCACGGGTCGTAACACACCAGAAATGTAACGTGCACTGTTCAAAGCACCGTCAATGCGAACAAGAGGTGACCGAGACGTGTATCCAATGGCAACCCATACCGTCACGCCAGGTGATGGGCCAGTATGAGGATGACGAATGCACGCTGCCAGTGTACGTTCACCACTATGCCGCCAAACACGGAGGCGACCATCATGATGGTGTACACAGAACCTGGATTCATCTGAAAAGATGACGTCTTGCCATTCGTACGCCCAGGTTCGTCGTTGATCACACCATTGAAGGCGCTCTTGTCTATGACGCAGCGTCAAGGGAAGTCACAGCCATGGCCTCCGAGTTGAGAGTCCATGCTGCTGCAAACGTCGTCGAACTGTTCGTGCAGACATTTGTTGTCTTTCAAACGACCCCGTTTCTTGACTCACGGCTCGTGACGTGGTTGTACGATCCATTACTGCCATGCGGTTAATATGTCTGTCTTCTCGGCTACTACTGATAGGTGGCCGTTGAGATCCCGCATGGCGTTCCGTATTACCATCCTGAACCCATCGATTCCATTTTCTGCTAACAGTCATTGGATCTCGACCGACGCGAGCAGCAATACTGCGATAAGATAAACCGCAATCCCGGTACGCTACAATTCGATTTTTATCAAAGTCAGAAACGTGCTGGTACGCATTTCTCCTTCTTACAAGAGGAATTACAATAACTTTTCACCAGGCAGCAACGTTCAAATGCAATTTGTGTATGAGGAACCGGCTGAACAATTTCCTCATTTAAACATTAAAACAATGTAGGTGTCGCTACTGGCGCCTGCTTTGTCTGAATTCGCTGAAAAGCTAATCATTTACATATCACAGCACTTTCTTCCTTTCGTATAAATTTCACGTATGTAGCATGTCGCCTTCTTGGTGTAGCAATTTTAATGGCCAGTAGTGTATTTCAGTCACAAATATTATAATTGTTCACACTTACTCGCTTAAAATGCACTGCTCTATTTAATATATGTTATTTTTGTAATGTCATAACATTAAATATCAAGTTTTACTAGATTCCTTTCATTTATCTTTTTGTTTTTTTTATCAGTATAAAATCTGAAGAAGCAAATAAATAAAAATTATAATTTAATTAAATGGTTTGTTTTCTTCAAAGGAGCTGAATTTGCACAAATAGTAAAAATTGCGGGTGATATAATATAGTACTTATATCATCCATTAAGTGATAAATTGCATTTTAAATTTAAAATTAAGTGAGTAAAGATTAACAAATCATGCATTTCTCTCACAACATTCAAGATTGAATAAGCAGAAGTGAATATTTAGTTTCCTATTTCTCCCCACCCGATTTGAAAGCTAAAAAATACGATTAAAAGTCAAACTTTCTTTAAACGAAGTAATATTATTTGTGATGCCCCAGCAAAAGCTTTTATACTAGGTATAAAAAGCCATGGTGGTTACCATAGCTGTACAAAATGCAAAACAAAAGGAATTTACAAGAAGAGAAGAGTATGCTTTCCGGAAAAAGATGCGTGTAAAAGAACTGATGAAGAATTTCAGATTGGTTCTGATCAAGATTACCATTTGCATCATTCCATTCTGTGTGAAATTCCAAATTTAGGACTTGTCACAAATGTTCCGCTTGACTACATGCATCTTGTTTGCCTTGGAGTAATGCGTAAACTATTAAATATTTGGGTGAAAGGAGAATTACCAAATCGTTTACCATTTAAAGATGTCAGTTCTATAAGTGAAAATCTTTTGAGTTTGATGAAACATGTCCCTGTTGAATTTGCCAGAAAACCAAGATCATTGTGTGATTTATCACACTGGAAAGCAACGGAATTCAGGCAAATTTTATTGTATACTGGACCTATTGTATTCTCAAAAGTACTTTGTAATAGTTGGTATATGAATTTCCTTTCATTGCATGTCTCCCTTAGAATTTTATGTTCAGAACATCTTGAGCAGGAAATACTTTTATATTCTCGATCACTTTTAGAGCATTTTGTGAAAAACTTTGCATCATTATATGGGCTGGAATATGTATCCTATAATGTTCATGGATTGTTACATTTAAGTGATGATGTTTTAAATTTTGGATGCCTTGATAATTTTAGTGCTTTTAAATTTGAAAATTACATGGCAAGGCTAAAATGTCTTATTAGAAAACCAGATAAACCTTTGCAACAATTGATAAAAAGGTATTCAGAACTGATAACTTATGGTAATCCTGCACTTAAAACATCTAATGATTTTCCTGTTTTTCGTCACCCCATTCTGATGGTCCTCTAACTGAACATGGCAATTGTCAACTGCAATATAAAAGCAAAATTCAAGGATTTCATCTTAATTGCTGATTCTTTGTGTGATAGCTGTTGTTTATTGATGAATGGGGACATAGTTTCCGTCAAAAATTTTATCTGCTCTGATGTCGGAAATTATTTCATGATAGGAAGAGTTTTTAAAAAGCGAAAAGATTTGTTTGAACTTCCATGCAAATCTTCCTTGATTAATATACATGTAGTTTTTAATCCTTCTACAATTCAGATATGGCCGATATCTTCTGTTCTAAAAAAATTAGTTATTTTGCCATATGAAAAAGATTTTGTGGTGTTTCCTTTTTTGCATCTAATGCATAATGGCTTTCCTTGATTGATACTGAAATATTTATGATTGCAAATAATGTACATTATAAATGTAGATAAATTAAAACATATATATATATGTCTTATTCTTATTATTTTTATTTTTAAATGAAAAAGATTATATTGCTTAATTTTAGTGTAAATATTATAATATTGATATGTGTATATATATTTAATATTAAAATTATTAGTGTTGAGAAAATTTTTTTGTGATTGTGATGTACTACTTCTATTTTGATATATTTTTAAAAAATATGTTAATAGTTTCCTAGATTATTTGTGGTAAGTACTAATAATTTCTACATTATTTGTAAATTGTTCACCATTTTTTTCCTATTATTTTTGTGTTCATAAAACACAGCAAATTAATTTACTTTGTATAGGATAATTTTTTATTTGCAGTTAGGGATAATTAAATTAATAATATTGTGATTCAGCTTGCCAAATATTTATTAATAAACAAATAAAAAAAAAGTAAGATCAAAAGAATTTTTTTCTGTGATAAATACACAAAAAATAGTACAGAATTACTGTATAACAAATTAACTATCTAATTTTCTATTTCCTGCATGATTTGTAAAATTTTCTATGTTTCAGCAATGTCAAAGAATAAAATATTTTCAGTTGTTGAATTTGATGATGGATTACAATTAGTTCCATCCACATGGTTGATAAATGATAGTAAAACTTGCTATTTTCCAAAATATGTTTCAATGAAACGTGTTGAAACAGCAATTAAAGAGCAAGAGCCCCCTACTGGCAACTGGAGAACATATCCTGTAAAAAGGATATTTGCTTCATCAGGTATTAAATTAGTCAGTCTTAAAATTAAAACTAGTTTTAAACTTACAAATTAAAATTTTTGTAAGCCTAAATAAACTTGTTTATTATTTTATTAATTAATTTAATCCTATATTTTCATTATATAATTTTTCAACTCTTTAGATTCATATAAACGTGGAATAAAAACTCAAAAAGCAGAATATGAATCTGATAATTTTACTGCCACAGAAAGGGATGTGTCAGAACTAAGTGACTCTTGTGATGATACAGTTAAAAACAACTTTCCAACTTTTCCTAGTACTAACAGCAGTATTGGCTCATCAGTGTTAGATGCTGCAGTTAATGTTGCCACTGCAAGTAATATTACTGAAGGTACTACTAGATATACTGAAGGTATGAAATAATTTTAATTTAAAAACTATTCAGGAAATTAGAAAATATCTGAGTTAAAATATAGTATGGTTAATGTTCTTTAAAAATTCCTTAAATAATAAGTTTAGATTTTAAAGTAGTTAATATATTTAATGGTTACTATCACCACAATTACAGTTATTTGCCCGCATCAGTTATGGCGCAGCATGTCCTTTGGACCTTGCGCCATAAAACCAACCAACCAGCCCGCATCAGTTAAAAAATTGTATATTATATTTCATTTAATAAATAAAATTTGCTTAAGATTTCAAAACAATTTTAATTTAGATATTTTTTGGAATGTAACTTAAATGTTGAATTAGAAAAGAAAATTGTATGAAGGTTTCAATCCTTATTATAAGTTCTACAAGTGTCTTTAAATGATAAATTAACTTTTAAAGAAAAATGTATACATTTTTGATTAAAAAAAAAAACACATTTTTATTCTCTTTAAATGAAAAAGATGTATCTCTATTTTAGATTCTTCAGAAATTTTGAAGCAACTGCAGATTATAAAATTAAGGCTGGAAAGGATTGAAGAAGTTCAGTATGAAGTGCTTCGTAAATTTGATACTCCAGCTCACTTAAATTTTGAATCTGAAGCTATAGAATTACCACATTTGCCATTAGAAAATTTTGATTTTTTACATGATTTAGAGAAGAATTTACTGAATTTGGATTTTAAAGCAAATTTTGTAAGTATTCTGCATAATTTAACTTATATCCTTTGTGGGCATTATTTCAGTTTGTTTTGATAAGCCAAAAGATAATTTAAAATATACATCATACTAATTTCTACTGTGCTTATAGTTTATAAAATATGCAGAAATTTTTTCTAAATTCCTATTTTGGGTGAGAAAAAACTTTTTATTTAAAAGTCTAACTTCCTGAGTTTACAATGGTTCTAGTGTTTTTATTATTTCTTAAAATGTATAGTAGATTTCTTATTTACCCAAAAATAAGGTTGATAATAGTTGAATACTTCATTTTTATTACGTAGAATAATATCTTAGCTAATTTATCAATTAAATTGAAAACTTGGATTTATTTTAAAAATATCTACTACCAAACAAACATAAAATCATACATATTCAAATTGTTTATTAAATATGCATATTCTTTTGTTTTTATTTGTATTGTTGATGAATTCTAAGATCATTTACAATGTAGTTATTTTGAATTTGAACAGTATATGTGGTAGTCTTCTTAAATAGTGGGAAGTTAGTACTTTCTGCTCCTTATCTTACATATTTATTTGTAATGCATATAATTATGATTATTCTAGAAAATTGCTGTTATTAATAATTGTATATCAAACATCAAATTTTTTTCTGTGGTAGTTTAAAACCTATATTTGTCTTAGTTCTTTTCTTTCTTTTTTTTTCATGAAAATTACAGTAATATGTAATTATATTTGAGATTGTGTATTCAAATTTTATCTTACTAATATTTTATTCTCTCTTTTAGCAAATCTATATCAATCGAATTAAAGGCTCTAGTGTTAGTGACATCGTTCGGCGTTTAATGAGTCATTTGTTATCAAATTCATTAGCAACGGAGTTTAGTTACCTGGGCATGAAAAAGAAAAAATGTTTTTCAAATTTACTGCTTCATGGTGTAATTTTTGGTGAGTCTTCTAGTTTGAGTTAATTAAAATATTTATTCTACATTTAAAATAAAATTCTGATAATCATAGACCTTATTAGCAACCATACTTAAAAAGATTCCATTAATAATCTTTTTTAGTCTATATTTTATTGATAATCTGGTACAAATAATCTGCTCAGTGTCAGTGTTAGGCTGTCCAGTAGTAACTGTTCCAGTGAGAATTCATAGATTGCTTTCTGAGAACAATTTTTCAGTCTTGTTTTTAGAATTAAAATGGACTAATTTTATATTTAATCAATTTGAAAGGTTATTTCTTTATCAGACTAATTTTAATATGTTATAAAAAGTATTAAAAATTTAAAACTTTCTATTTCATTGTTTGGATTTGTTATGTCTATAAGTCCATGTGTTGTTTATTTTTTAGCTATCAAATGAGAATCTAATGGTGATAAGAAAATTATTTTGCTTTATTGCTTTACAAGTGTGGAATTTTTTTTAACAGTAGCTCTTTTAAACTAATTTTTATCTTTAAAATAAAACTTAACTTGTTGAAATAATCATTACATCTTAACATATAAAGTTTTGTTTCTGATAATCTTGATCTTTCTAGATTATCTTATAAAATATTAATTTCTTTTTTTAATAATAGATGCAGTCTGTTTTCATAAGCCTCAAGTTACAAAAGCAGAGATGGCTAAGAGTATATCGAATTGGCTGCGTCATGCAAAAGAAAGGGCGGAGAAACAAAAAAAATAATGTACAAATAAAAATTGAGTGTATATAGAATTCTGTGAAATAAACAATCTAAAAACTATATTTTGTTTCAAATTATATTTCATTTAATTTCTTAAATTCATTTGATTTATACTTAAAACTGTGCAATTTTGAATCACTCTTTAAATGAAAAAGAATTTTTAATATTTCAAAGAAAACACAAAATAAAATTATGGTTATTGAAATGCAAATTTGTAATCTTTGTTCTTCTGAAATATCTTAGATCCATTTGATTAAAACACATTTGTTTTCTAAGAATTTTATGAACTTAATAAATATTAATACATTTTGATAATAAATCATAATGATGCTGTTAAAATAGTCTCATGGAAACATTTCAGAAATTGGCTATTTTTCTTATATGAGAAAAATAAAAATTAGATAATTATTAATTATAACTTAATTTAATTGTGTCATTTGAAATTGTGGATTCTCTGTTATTTAAATGAGTTTTAATTTAAATGATTGTTGTAGATTAAATGAGTTAATTTTCATGTGTATTTGTGTGTGTGTGAATAAAATGTTTTGCTATATATATACCAGTGTTATATATATATATATATTTTATTTATTTTTTAAATCAATCATTTAAAAAATTTTTCCTGTGTTATATATATGTGTGTTACAAACAATGTGTTACAAACAAATGCAAATATTTTAATCTATATTACAATATATATGCTTATATTAAAATTGATGTATTTGTATTTATTTCTTCTATGAAATTTCAATCGCTTACAGTTCCCCCTGTTTCACATAAGCATAAATTCAAATATTTAAATCTATATTAATATATTTGCTAATATTGTAATGCATTTGCTTATATTAAAACCTGTATATTTCTCTTATATCTAAAAAAATGCTACATTGTTTAGAAGTATGATATGCTTCTAAACAATGTAGCCTTTTTTAGATATCTTTCATTTTAAAAATTTAGCATTTAGATATACCCCAAAAGAATTCCTTTGTCAGAAGTATTAATATTTCCTTCGAATGAAATTTTCAGTTAATACCTTGACAATTTTATTGCATTTATTTTAAAACAGTAGTAATTGATATTCATAATAATGTTGCAAAAAAAAAAAAAAAAAATTAAAGAAATGAAAAATAATTATTTTTCATTTCTTTCTTTCTTTCTTTCTTTCTTTATTTATTTATTTTTTTTTTTGTGAAATGGTATCAGTCACTACTTACAGAAAAAAATAACAGTGAAAAAAGCTTAATGAATAATAATGAAGTTATAAACAGAAATACACATAATTATTAGTAAATAAAGAATGTAAACTTTAATAACATATAAAGTTTACTGAATTATTGCAGAAAAAAATAACAGTGAAAAAATCTTAATGAATAATAATGAAGTTATTAACAAAAATACATATAATTATATTAATAAATAAAGTATGTAAACTTTAATAACATACAAAAAGTTTACTGAATTATTGCAGAAAAAAATAACAGTGAAAAAAGCTTAATGAATAATAATGAAGTTATAAACAAAAATACACAATTATTAGTAAATAAATTATGTAAACTTTAATAACATACAAAAAGTTTACTGAATTATTGCTTAAAAACAATGATAATGCTCATTATTTAATACTAAAATTTAAAAACACGCTTAATGTGGCTGTTGTATGAATGTCCACATATGTGCCAAATCACGTCCAATATGTGCCAGATCACGTTCGTCTCGGAGGTCCATGGGACGTCCTACGTACGTGTTACTTCCGGACATTGGGACGTGCTGAGAATGTCCATAGGACGTCGCTGGACCTCTATCGGACGTCCTCTTACGTCCACCTGTTCCTGAAAGGACGTCTTCTGAACATCCTGAGGACCACCGTTTGCTATCTGGGTAGATTCCACTTTTGTATGAAATACAAGTAACTGCTTTTGAATACATAGATTTGCTCTAAGTTTTTGAAAGTATAAGAAATTTAAAGACCCTGAGGGTTTTCGGTTATGCAGAAGAATTTAGTTACTTTTTCTTTTTTAAATGAATGTAGTGACTAAGGAACGATTTTTAATAATATACGAGAATAACATTTTTGGCACAGTAATCGTTGATATTTTAAATAATATAATATTTGATATTTTAAATAATATCATCATAGATGATTTTGGATAAATTATTTGTACAATAATTTTTTTCATGAAACCGAATGTCCTAATTAAGTAAGGCACCTCATTTTATAATTCTGACATTAATTTTACTTTAACAAAATATTACTATTTATTAAACATACAATGGTCACAAAGGTATCTATGTAAAAGTGATTATTGGTGTAAATACTATTACAATTTTCACCTCTGGAATGTTTATAATCTCTGGAAAAGAATTTTCCATTTTTGTTTTGTAGATTTTCGTCTTGTTATCTTGCATTACGAAGTATGTTTGATTTACTGTTATCTTTAGCGTTTTTCTTTATAAGATGGGGTCTAATTGGATTTAACTCATTCATATACACCTTGACACATTACACTATAAACATTATTAGGATGATTATTCATTAGAATTCTATGTTAAAAAATTATGAAGTTATAAGCGCAAAAGTAGCCAAAATTTATTCCCGAAATTTGGAGGATAATTTCTATAACACAATGTATGAAAATATTATAAAATCTTTTAAATCAGATTAGTCATGGATTTTTTCCGGAAGTCTATTTCATTAAAGAAGACTTAAGAGAAATTTATTTTGAATAAAATGGCTCCAATGCTATCTTAAATTGAAGATAGGTGATTATTTTGTCATGATTCAAACGTTGAAAACGATAGAATTAATAAATTTTTAGGGAGTAAATCCTCAATAAAGGCAGAAATATGTTTCTATTTCACAGTTAATAAAAGTATTTACAATTGCTTTGTATATTTTAAGAACACAAGAAAACAAGCTTATTTTAAATTATTACTATGATGGAATCAATTTAAATTATATTAAAGCTAATGCAGAGAGAAATTTACATTAATTGAATAATACTGAAAGCCACATGTCTTACCACATAAACAAATTGCACTTTATAAAATTTATAAAATATTTAAAAAATTAAAGTTGAGTATTTTAACCATAATCATAAATTGTGAAAGATTTCAAAAATTTGAACCAATATTAATATGCTTAATTTCTTCATAAACTCTTGGCAGGAAAATGGAAAATTTAAATGTTAGTTTATCTCGCATTATCGTTTCCTAAGTGCAAGCAACCCAGTACAATATGAAACGAAATTTTATGACACAAAATGCAATTGTAAGCCAAAGTATGATCATGATAAATATTTGCGTTGTTGATAATATTTACACTAAGTTATGCTCGAGATATAGATGTTTTGATACACTTTATAAATATATTCAATATAAATTTTTGTATAATTCAAAACTGATATTAATATATTTCGTTAAAGTATTTATAAAACTAGTAATATATTTATATACATAATTATATTTAAGAACATTACAATTTGCATAAAATTAATTGATATAATTTAACTATATCAAAATATTTTGATTCATTAAGTTTTAAAACTAAAGATTGTAACTTTTAAATTCTCAAAATGAATTAATGAAATGTATCGCAAACGCGGAATTTATTAAACATTTTTGTTTCAATGCATTATAGCAATATGCCTTTTAAATAGAAAATGAAATATATTTGCATGATGGCATTTGTCGCAGTTACTTGAAAGGGACAATGAGAATCATTATTGTTAAAAACTGATTTTATTTCAGTCTATTATCTATTGGTATTTTAGATTTTATTTAAAAACCTTTAATTATATCTAAAATGTATAAACAAAGATAGCGCTTGAACTCTGTTTAGAATAATATAATTCTTTTAATTCTAATTGAGTTTCAAAATAAAATCACCATGGAAAGATAAAATTTTTATTAAAATTATAATTAAAAATACATCTTCAATTGTTCATAAAAGTAACAAATTTTCTACAGGAGTAAATGTTATCAAATTGAGTAACAGTGTGTAGCTTATAGTACTTCAGTTTCAGTGAAACAATGTTGCAATGAATCTGAATAACTAAAGAACAATGCTGCAGATTATATGTTTGTTTGAAATAAAAAAAAAATTAATACTAATGTAACATTTTTGATTACTTCAAAAGCTGATCCTAATGAAAGCATTTGTTAGGTATTGCAGTGCAACGGAAAGTTTCAAAATAGCTGACTCTAGGTTTTACATTAAACTTCAACTTATTAACATTAACTACAAAATAGTGTTTTCCCATTAAGTGTGATTTCGTTGGGCACCTATTATGCACATAATTCACCACTTTTTTGTTACTGCCTATAAATAAAATACTTGATTTGACAAGTACTAAATACCATTTCAATTCATGCTTTATTCTAATGTTCATCTAACCCGAATTGTTTGGGACAATAGGGAATTATTAACACATGTTCAATGTCATTTGATTTAATAAAACGATCAAATTTATAATTTATAAAATCTCTCCTCCATAACGCACATAAATGTCCTAATTTAAGTAGATTTTTGAAATTCCCATAGAGCTTTTGTTTCTCGGAATACGCTACTGACATCATTTTTAATTTCAAACATTAAACAGCACAATAGAGCAAACAAGAATCTATAAACGCCATACAATATATTGATTTACCTATTGAAGGGTTCACATTACACAGCATAGATTTGAGTGTATTACATCCAAAATAATTTTTACACTTTCTAACTGTTTTGAAAAGGGTTGAGAGTTAATTTATTAATCGCACATCATTCAGGATTAAATTCTTTATGTAATTTAGTTTAGTTTAATCGATTAGTTTAGATAGTATTCTTGTTGAATATTTGTGAAAAGGCAAAAAAAAAATGATTTTTTAAATCATTTATATGTTTTAATGTATTTAATAGCCAATACAGGAATTAATAAGCAAATGTTCTTAAAAATGGATTTATTATATACAATTACATTACTTTAGATTTGTTTGTTATGTAAAGCCTCCTTAACACATGAGTTAGAAAAATAAATGTTATTATAATTTGAAATGCAAGATTTCCAGTAATACATTGAAATTCTTCTTAATTAAATAACTACCGTTCACTTAATTTGAATACTTTGATGAACTTTTTCAATAGTTTCTATATTCTTGGCTCGTGGCATTCAATCTAGGTATTCAGATTTCTTTTCCAATTTTTACTGTTTTCGCTTTTATCACAGTAGTTTTTTTTTATTTAACTTTTTTAGTTTTTTTTATAGTTTTTAAATTGTTTTATAGTTTTTTTTTACTAACCAGCCCCATAAATAGTTGATTAGATTTGAGGAATATTGAGGAAAATGTAGTGTATTGTATTACCTCAGCTTGTTTAGTGAGTCATATATGGATTACGTGTTGAAGTATTTGGTACGTGTCTTATAATTGTAAATTAAATATAACTCTCTGTGAAATAAATTTAAAATCACTGATTAAAACTGTAAAATAATACAAAAAACAAAATGTCAATCGACTACAATTCAACTAGGAAATAATAAAATCACAAGATGCTATTAAATAATAATAATATACGAAATTAAGCTGCTCTCAATAAGAGATATTTCCAATGAAATCTGGATTCTAGGCTTCTGTGAGTCACGTTGCTTAGAATTTAATATTTGCTTTTTCAAAGAAAACGTGGCCTCTCTTTCTCTCTATTCAAACAACAAACTAAAATTTATAATTGTTTTTTTTTGGGTGCAATAAACTATTTGGAAAACGTTAAAGAGATTTCAATTTTAAATAAATTAGAAGGTCTTATTGTATAGCATGATAGATATTTAAATTCTTTAATTCAGCAATAAAAATGGTTATGCTCAACGTTGTTGAATAAAATGTTTTGTTAACACTAGTTGCTTACTATAGTCAGCAGTAATAGAGAGTACCATATAATTAGATAATAACATCCATTGATATTAGATTGCAATTTAATAATTATTGGAAACAACTACGGTATTTGATAAATCCTTGATTTTTTAATTTAATGGAACCAAATTTATTCTTATATAAAATAAGGTTTTCTAAAAATTTGATAACCTCATTATCTTAGTATATAAATTATATACTAGTTAAAAATACCTCAGCAATCAACATTGATTATACACTGTTGGCCTCCCAAATTGCAACACCAAGAAAGACGATAGCTATCACAAAAAATGTTTTGTAGATAACATGTTGATCAAGTCCCAAATAATTAAATTTATCGATTTCTGCGAAATATGGTTTCTGCCAAAATCAGCAGTCAGAGTAGATGCCATTGTTAACGATCACCGCTGCCACACGTCTTGGTATTGATTCAAAGAGACTTTGGATGTGTTCTTGGGGTACTGCACAGCAAGCAGCTTCCACTCGTTGCCAAATTTGATATGTATGGCAGCTGGGGATGTAATATGGTTCAATTGTTGAGCAACTATTTATCTCTTGTTTCTAATGGTGAAATATTGAAATAGATAGCTTGCCAGAAAGAAATTCAATCTGTCGATTGACGAAGA